>JANHGN010025811.1:40806-51465 GCA_024605025.1 Megaceryle maxima | reverse complement strand
GAAAAAAAAAGAAAAAAGAAAAAAGAAAAAAAAGGAAAAAGAATAAAGGAAAAGAAAAAGATAAATTAAAAAAAAAAAAAAGCTCCTTTGTAATCCTAACAATTGAGAAGGAATGGAGGACTAAGTATTATGGTAAAATCTGTTCCTTATTCTATGTAAGTGTCCTATATATACATTCTTTGCTATCCTCAGCAAAGAAAAGGTGCTACAGATGGTATGGAAGCAAAAAGGAAAAACTTTAATCTTTTATGACAACAAATCTCTTTCAGTAGAATCTAAAAAATGTCCCCCAATGAGTTGTACAGAAGTAGCAGGCACTTCTAATGCATTTTTAAATGCAGATAAACATTTATAGCTTGAAATGGTGGCTCATATTGAATTCAATGAATCACAGATTCCTTTTCAACAATAACTTTGTTTCAGGTTCCTGCTTTCTCTGCACAGGTCATTAGCTTCTCTAAAATCATGCAACCCTCTCCCCAGTGGTAGCAGTCGTTACCTGTTCTGACTAGGGACAATTTTGCAAGGTGTGGCTCTGCTCAGTCTGCAGCTTTGTGACAATTCAGAATATGGAAGGCTTAGCTCTTTGGCAACACTCTGTTTCAATTTCTTTTTTGCTTCAAGTATTTATTTGTGCTACTTCAGAAGAAGATTTGAAAGACAATTCTCTATCCTGCTTTGTGATTGATGATGAAGGAGGCAGAAAAAGATACCTGCTCTCAAGAAACAGTGGCTGTTTTGAAACACTGGAATGGAAGCGGTAGAAAAAAAGATGCTACCTCTTACTTGGCCCAGTGTATGCTCCAGGTTTTCAGTGTTTAATGTGCATAAATCAGTTACAACTTGATGGTTTTCATCTGCAAGTGGTATGGAGCCATTTCTGTCAAGCTTTTTATTCTTGGATGTTCACATCAGCTCTGATATTAATTTCATGTTCAGCAGAAAATGAAATGCTGAAGTGCAGTTCAGGTGAAATCATATATATTTTTCTCAGTCTTGTATTAAAACTGGGGAAATCAGACTGTTTTAGAAGACAATTTCAAAAAGCTACAGTATGTGAAGAAATGACACATGGACAATCTTTGGAGGTATGAATCATTGAAGAAATTGAAACTCAACTAGATAATGTTTGAAAAGTGAAGCATGAGTGAGCAATAATCTGTAAAGATTTAAATATATATAATTAAAGAGATAATGAAAACCAGAAAAGAAGCTCAGAATCATTTACTATTTGAAATATCCTGCTGTATAAAATGTAAAATGAGTTATTCAAAGTATATACCATGTATACCATTGAGGTAAGCCAAGGATTAAAATGTTAGAGAAGCAAAGATAAATCTTATCATGGGTTTATGGTAAAACCTTTTTTTCTTCTCTATGTCGGTGCCTCAACTAAGAAAAAAATTCACTAATTTTAGTGGGACACTTTTTCTTTCCACTCCATTAGCTACTTTGACTTTTCTTTATTGCATTTCCATTTTTTTCACCATTTTTTGAGAATAAATTTCTATGAGCAAAGAGGAAACATCAAAAATCAATATACAAAATGACTGTACATGGGGGAAGAAAACAAAGACAATTAAAGAAAATCAGAAGAGAAAAAGCAAGAAAAGTAATGAATTGAGATAAAGACAGATTGTTTGGTAAAGCCAAAACTTTGTGCTCAAGAAAAGCAAAATAAAAAATTCATTCACTACTTCCCATCGGCAGGCAGATATTCAGCCATCTCCAGGAAAGCAGGACTCCATCACATGTAATGGTGACTTTGGAAGATAAATACCATAATTCTGAACATCCCCCTCTTCCTTGTTCTTCCTCCAGCTTGTAATTTTTAACATGCAGACTACCACTGAGGTTAATTTCAGATTGTGTAATCTGTTTTTAACAACACTGAAATAGCTGGAGCTATTTAATATATATATTTAACACTGTTTTCCTCTAAAATGCATCCTAAAAATAGCTATTAGGTTAAAATAAATTAATATTTCAATATCAATACATATAGCAAATACATATAGAAAATATATGTTATCACAAATGACATTCCACATAAGTGAAACAACACAACAAAGCAAGCACTAGATATCCATCATTGTCTAAGAAAATATTTTCATACTTGATGGTTCCAAGCAAATTGATGCAAATTTATTTAAAAATAAAGGAGTGATGATCTCTTTTTTGAGGAAGTTTATAATATTTTATATAGACATTTCAACATCTCTCTGTAATCCAGAGGAAAAAAAAAAGATTAGGAAATAAGCCTAAAATGATTGTATTGATACTAATTTTTTTTCTGTTACATGTTCAAGAACATGTTTTCTCTCTTTCTTTAACATTCTGCATTTATGGATTTTATTCCTACTATATACTTCTACTGACAGGAAGTCTGCGGATTTTTTTTTTGTTTGGTTGTTTTGGTTTGGGTTTTTGTTTTGTTTTGGTTTTTTACCATTACAATAACCTTGGAGATAAAGAAACTGAAAGAATGGGAAAGGGGGGTAAAGAAATGTCTGTTAAAATAATTCACTATGTAATCTCTTATGAAGGTGAAAGAGATCTGATGTTCCCTAGTTCAAACCAAATATTCATGATCATACCTTCTGCCATCAGATTTATAAGGAATTTGGCTATCAAAGTGAAAGAAATATTATGTAGCAAGTATTTATTTTTTAAAAAAAACTTTTATTTTTATGCTAGTACACTGAAACTACTAATTCTGATTTATATAACAGAATTACCAACTTTACAGAAAAACTTATTTAAGTGGTCTGTGTAACCAGCAGCCTTCCTGTCTGCATGTGGAACATGTATATTTGTCTCTGTATTTCCTAGAGCAATCCCTTTTGTCTTCATCTTTCAAACAGTATTAGAAGTTAACCTCTTTATTGATTGTAATTAATGCTAGCAATGAAGTTATAGGCTTGTTGAGTGTTCCACTGACTGGTCAAGTATTCAATTGAAAGGGGTCAGGAATTCTCATTAGTATGTCAACTATTTGTAGTTTTCTATAAGACCGTGGTCAATTGATTGAAAGAAAATCAATAAAGGCCTGTGGGATTGACAGAGTTTTCAAGGAAGTAACAAAATTGTATAGAATTGCTATTATATAAAAACTATCACTGAGTAATGGCATAAGCTACTTTCTGTGTACAGCTCAAGAGAAAGGAATTCCCCATGATATAGACAGCAAATGGATACAGCAAGAGTAACCTGTTATTGTAGAGTATAAGAAACGGACACATTCATTTTAAACTTGGTAAACTTGGTATTTTTCTACACTTTTTGTATTCACTCAATGCTCTGTACAAATTTTTTTAAAAATACAAGGTAGGAGTGATCTTTCCCTCACAGCTTTTCCAGATGCTGATAGAAACATTTGAATAAAATGTTGAATAAAATGCCATAGAAGAGTATAACTCACAATTTCACCCACCTGAAATCTTTTTCTGGAAGTAGTATTAATGATTCTACTGAGAACAGAACTTCTTAGGGCTGTACACAAATTTAATGGCAGTTTTACCCTGAAATCAATAGAGAGAGAGCAGACAAAGGCATGGAGAAGGGAATATGATCCTGTTCAATTCATATAAGGAAACTGAGGCAGAAAGCTACAATTTTCTACTAATACTTTTTGCCTTGAGCCTCACTGGGGAGAAAAAAAAAAAAAGCAACAACAAACAATAAAAACACCAAACAAACAAAATCTACAATAAAAGGAGAACAAACCTACCTGAATACAGAATTCTGTCTGGATCCACCTATTTAGAATAGGAAGAAGAATCTTTTCTAGCAGATTAGTAGACTTAGTGATTTACACTTTAAACTAACAAACTTGAGAAGTGTTACTCACAAGTAACAAAGTGGATAAGCACACTTACCAAAGTAGTAAGAAATATTTCCAAACACTCCAAAAAGTTTCCACCAAGGTGAAGCAATCAAGAGTGCAACTGAAGTGTCACATGGGTAACAAACAGGATTTCATTTTTCTGTCATATAATCTCATATTGTATAAAATTGTGAAGATGTATTATTCATGTTTCTATATGGTGCTTTTCCCAGATTATTAAGTATAGCATTTTACCATATAGCTGAATTTATGGATTCAGATTAGAATCAGATAAAATGCATTTACTTGAACAAGCCAGTAATTACACTGAATCATGTAATGTGTCTCTAGAACAACTCTATTCTGGTTTGCTCAAAGAGCAGCTGACTCTGAAAGCATTCTGTTTACCAAACATTCTGTTTCTATATTATATATTTTTCAATATTTATCTTCTATTGTTCTTTATTACTAGGAACATTTACATGAAAACAGAATTTCAGGAGTCCATCTGCTACCACTGCTTATTCTCAGCCCTAAGTCATAATCCAATGTTTATGACATCATCCTAACACTCAGAGGAACCAGATGAATTGTCATGGAAAACAAAGTGAAAACACCCTCAGATTCTGTCTTCAGATGTTCGTTAAAAGGAGAAACTAATGGACTCTCAATCACAAAAGCTTTTTTCTTACAAATGCACATAATAGTGTACATAATAATGCACAGCTAGGAAAACAGTAAGAAGAATCAGCAACTCCTTTAAAATAAGGTATGAATGATATTCTAGAGAGCTAAGGAAGTAGTCTGCAGAGAGTGGATTTTGCTATGGTAACGCAACCTACACTTATATTCTCTAATGTCATCAAAATCTATACTGATTATACTTAATTACATGAATTTCTTACTCAGTCAAATTTTTACTCACCAAGAGACATATTGTTGTTGCTTTGAGAGGACAGGAGCATTTGCACTCCAGACAAGGTCCTTTCACTTAAAATAAATCAGACTTTTACAGCTGGCTTTGGCAAAATAGAGATCTATATTTGGATACGGAATACTTCTTATAATGGCTAATGAACTAGAATTGCTATTCCAGATGCTGATAGAAACATTTGAATAAAAGCATTAATATCTCTTATAAAAAAAAAACAACAAAACAAACAAACAAACAAAAAGTTGTCTAAGTGGTTCTCTAAACTCTTTCTCTACTTGGCACAGAGGGTCACTACCTGCTGAGGATAATTTCCCACTACAACAGCCTATGTTTCTCAATTGACTACTGCAGAAACATAGATAGATATCTTAGGGATCCTAACTTTTAGTCAACCAATGTCTGGTGAGGTACATCACATTACAAATAATAAATACAAAATGCAGTCTTTCACTATTTCCATGATTCTAGTGAAACAGCTGTGTGTACATATACTGTGGGCCAAGGGATTACAGCTGCACATATATAAATCTAAAGAAGCATGTGAGTTTATGGGTAAATACATAAAAAATGTTAGGCAAAAGGCTAATGCATTGGTGATTTCTTTGTCATGGATGCTTTCCATGTTTTTATATTGATGAGGAACTGAACATTCAAACCCCTGAAATATTTAAAGTGAAAATATTTAAATTTTATTAAGATGACGGGGTGCCTCAAACAATAGCAATTTGATTGCCTCCTGTCCATGTTCTGTGTTTTTCATTTTCAGATGAATTAAGAGGATGAAACATGGCCAAGGACTCACATAATTAATGTAGTTTCCTACTTGTCCACATGCAAAAAATCATTATTCATCACAGAAAATGTAGACCAGCTAGCAAATGTTCAGAGAAAAGAAACCTGGGACAATGATAGTATCAGGATTTAAATCTTCAAACCATACTAGGTATTCAGAAAGCATTTCTAAAACTAAATGACAACTATGACAACTCTTACTGTCATTTACTTCTGAAATATTTTCCATTCATATGTCTTAGAAGAAATTAGAATTCTGTCAGATTCTTCCAGCAATCATGGTTCATTTTATTAAACTAAAATTTAAGTCCATATTCAGCCAGTGGCTGTGTTCTTAACCATGAACCATTCCACTGCTGTTGACCAGTCTGAATGAGGATGGTAAAGAGCAGCTTAAAGTTGTTTTCATTTGATCCTATATCTTTTGTTTTTTTCAACTATGTTCACTTTCTGCTTCCCTTACCCTCCCCCCTCCATCTCTTATAATTTGTTCTGCCTGATTTCTCAGCAACCTACTGTTACCTGACATTCTGAGGAGGTCATTCCAAGGGGATTTGCTGCTAGCATTCAAGAGAGCAACATGAAAGGCACTAGGTACTAAAAAAGTAAGCAAACCCTAGGGGAACCTTGTTGTATTGTGGGGAGTTTATGAGGACTTTCCATTATTGAGTGATTTCATGAGATTTCTGACAGATAATTGCAACAAAAAAACCCCAACAACTAATAGCCTTTGTCACATATCAAAATTCTTTAAAGTCTTTCTTATCAAACTTAAATTACACCCTCTACTCAAGTTACACCCTCTACAATATATGATCTGCCAATGTCCTCTAACTTAATTTTCAAAATAAATAAATAAATAATTTCTAGTCTTAAGGACAAGAACGTCCTTCACGTAAATGTTAGAGATGGATTTCTATCAGTGTTCCAGCAACTTAAACATGTATCACTGTATACTCTTGAAAACAAAAGAAAAGCATCTCCCTCTATTCTCAGTTTGTTATTTTTTATGTCTCTCTTAGTGTTGTCCAAAAACTTGTTGAGGACATACCTTTTTGTTGAGATTCTGTCTTTCTTTAGGCACTTGACCGCATAGACATTCTCTTTCATTTCTAATAGAGTTTAATGACTTTCATGAATCCACGGTAGACACCTGAACTGCTTTAGTATTTATCTTTATCTGTACTAATGGATACTTCTCTCCTCCCTGGCCTCATTGCTTTCTTTTCCTCAGAATATTTCTTATTGACTTACAATGCTTATGAATACAGGGAACAGTGTGCATGAGAAAGCAGCTATCCTTAGCTTTCCAGGACAATCAAGCAAACTCGCTACAAGTGGGTCTTTCTCCAGTCTTTGCTGTCCACAGGTTAGTCTCAATGGCTGTATTGATTCTTAGAAATTTGTCCTGTTTAATATTCTGGCTTCCAAAAGTGAAGGTTCACCACTTCCATTGCTCTCAAATCCAGTCTTGCAAAGTCAACTCTAAGCAGACTTTGATGGTTGGAGGTGGAAAAACCCAAACAAACAAACAAACCAACCAAACCAAAACAACAAGAATAAAACACAAACAAACAAACCCCCACAAAACAAAAACAAGGAACCCTACCATGTCTCCCCATGCTTTTGGCTGTAGCACAGTTTTCTGTAATGCAAATGCTTCTTTCTCCATAGCAATATGAACTAATAAGACAACAGACCTGCTTCATGTTTCATTTTCTACTTATGTTTCTTTCCAAAAATGTATATAAACCAAATTTGAAACAGTGTAGCTAAAAGTAGGCACCAAGTAAGAACATAAATTTACTTGTCAGAGCTGGAGTGAGTGAAAAAATGTTTCCTGTTTAGCTCTACTGTATGTTAAAAGTCTCTTATCAAAACTTAAAGATACAAACCAGTGTAAGAACATAATAAAATGTATATCCTTTTATATACTTTTATACAGATTTCATGTTTAACTTCCTCAGAATTTGTTTCTTCTATGTTTTTTTAAGCAAAGGAGAAGGCTTGTTTATGCAGTCTCTCAATTTTATGTCTGAGATTTATAGGCCTAAGATTTAGATTTATGTTATACATATTTTCCTTTTATAAGACTACTTACCACTTTCTTTGTTATCTAGGAAAGTTTCCACATTAATATAACTTTATATGAAATGAATCTTTGCTACCTTTCTCCAGTGACCTACAGAGGTATTGTACTAGATTCCTTATGCTTATTTTCAAGAAGGCAGTGTTTCCTGAACAAAATGTCAGATTGGTTTTTTAAATTTAGTGAGAATTTTGGGATTCTAGTTTATTGTTTTCTACCCATATTTGTACTTGAACAATGTTTTAGGTAACTTACCATTATTGACTAGCTAGTCCTTCTCAAAATATGAGGATATTTTATTATGCCAGCTGAGAAAATCTTTGTCCAAACATTTGTCATCTTGCATCTGGGATATTATAAACATCTCTTGGCCAGCCTTCCTACTTCATCTATTTCACATTTATATTCCATTTAAAACATACCAGCATGGTTGATGTTTTCCACACCTCACAACTTCCATGTTGTGCTTTTATGCAGTCAGTTAAACTTCTAGCTTTGGGATAAATTTTAAACATATTAATTGCACATATTTTTTTAATTTTATTTTTTTTTACTTTGATTCATGTTTATAATTCTTGGGTGTAGCATCCTGGGTTGGGCATTTTGTTTTCTTTACCATCTGTACCCTGTTTAATTTCTGTGTACAGGGCAATTTCACATCTAGCTCCTATATGATGTCAAACTTTTGCACATAATTTCTGCTCCAGTGCATTTCAGTGCTTCTAAGGAAAGATGTAAATGTCATTTTTTTCCCTTTTCTTTTCTAGTTATTTTTGCTTAATTCTGTATGTAATATTGTGGCAGAGGTTTAGATAAAGTGACTGTGATGACAGTTTTCAGTATCTGTAAAAAATCCACAACAGTTAGAGCAAGTTTTGAATTTGGACAAAGGAAGGTAATTAGCAACTTGCCTGGATAATTGTATTTTATTACTTCATATACGTACATTTTCCATTAATTATTTTTTATATCTACATACATATGAAGAGTGTGGAGCACCTGAAATAAATATTTGTACAATGAACAACATCAGATGAATATAGCAAATATCTTTTCTTAGGTTATTAACTGTGCATGTTAGATGAGCAATGGCTGCCCAGTAGTGATACCAGGTATTATTCCTTGTCACATGCTCAAACCTAAACTATTCTTTCAGTCTCATCCAGAACATTGACTTTTGTAACGTTCTTGATAGAGAAGTCATCTGTTTCTCTTGGAGCTTCTCACTTGATACCACCACCAAAAAAAGCTTTAAAAGACCTTAAAGAAGAAGAGCTACTACAGTTTCTTCCATTACTTTTGTATGGACTGGGGTTGTCCTGTTCCTCACTGAAAAAATATGTTGATTCTGGTGTTCTTTATATGAAGAAAACAATCCCTGCATCGTTAAATAACTTGTTCTGTACTAAATATGAACATTATTTATTGTTTCCTCTATTTAGTCTCAAGGTTTATGAATTAAAAAACAAAACAAAACAAAACACACCAGCAAGAAGTCACTGAACTGACTCACCATCTATACAACTTTTTAAATAAGTTAATGAAATGCTTTGTGATTCTTTGGATTGAACTGTGACTACAGCAATGTATGGCTATCATTATGTATGACATTCAATCACATGTCAGTCATAAACAATCACATATCCAAATATTTGAGTAACATAAAAATTATCCAGTATCTCCCCAAAACTGAGCTGCTGAGTCCTGACATTTTGTAGCCACTCTCAGTCTCTATTATTCAACTAAAAATGGTTTAAGAAGAACCTTAAGATTCTTAAGATTTTTTTTTTTATTATGAATGAAAAGTTGCAGCTGTCAGCTGTATGTGAACTACAGAAGTTAGTTAAAAGATGAAACAGGTGATAGATGATGAGTTTGTAGAGTTTGCATTAGAAATGCCCTTAGCATAGTCAATATAATATTCATATTATGCTAGAAAAACCTCTAATCTAGAAACAGTGGATATATATTTGCATCAGTGTAGTTCAGTAGTATAGTATATTACATACTAACAAATGTTATGGTTAACAGCTGTGGTCAAAGTTTCGTTATGAACTCTGTTTTTCACATAATCATTGGTATAACTCTCTGGAAAAACAAAACAAAACAAAAAAACCACAACCCATAGAGATAATGAACATGCATGTAAAATATTCTGACCTTTTAATATTTTTCACTCGCCTTGCTCAAAGTTACCAAATCAGACCCTCCAAGAAAAGAATTGAAAAACAAATAATTTCATTAGCTCCTTAAGTAGAATGCAGTGTTGTTCCCTTACTTCCCTTAGTTCCCTAGTTTACTTATTTTTTCTAGTTTTCAATTATTATGGAAGGCTGCCACACATAATTGTTACAGTCTTTGTCTTTTCATCTTTATATCTGTCTTCATCTGGTTTTAGGAGGACCTTGGAGATGGAGGCAATCTTTTGAGGCTATCTTCATATGATGGATACAAACCCTAATCCCGTATCAGAATTGTCTGTCTAATGAACTTGTCACCTCTAATATTTGCTCAATGGATTACTATCACTCTGGCTGTACCTGAAAGAGAGCACTTTAACATGGTTAGAATTTTAACACATAGACAGACATTTGGCCATGCTGTCTGGAAAGATTATGCACCATCTCTCCCTCTAAGCATGTCTATCCTTAAATGTACAGAGTATATTTTGAGGCCGCTCTCTTGCTGAGTTAATAATTAGGAATATGGGCATCTAAGTGCATGGATCCTGTGGTAAAGCACATTAAGCCCACTCTTAAGTCAAGTCATACTCCTATAGCTTGATCCAGCCTTTATGAACAGTTTTCTGGATGGTGATAAGTTTCTTAATGCATGCTTGGCATTCACAAATGGTGTGGAATCTGTTTCAATACAATTAATTTTACACTGTCTTGAATGGACAAGAAAAATTGTCATACTCCCAAATTTCAAGAAAATTACTCTTTGAGGATAGACTTCAAATGAAAACTCATCCCCCAACCCATCTATTGCAAGCATAAAACCTTTTCCTTTAAAACC
>JANHGN010025811.1:8804-32530 GCA_024605025.1 Megaceryle maxima | reverse complement strand
CACTCATTTCTTAAAAGTGGCCAACTTGTGGCGTTCCTCATTTGAAAATTGTTAAATGCAATTTTTATTTATTTATTTAATTTTAATAGTTGTCATTGTATTTTTCCCTCCCTTATTAATCTGCATGTAATACATTTACAGCTTTGAAATGCACCACATCAATGGGCAGATTTTTCAAAAATAGTTCTTGATTACCCACAGTGATTCAAATTTAGATGAGATTTTTTTTTTAGATATGATAAATAAGATACCTGATAGAGCTGAATTATGAGGAAAAAAAAAAATAGTACAACCTATTTCAAACAGTTACAGTGTGTACTGTAATAGTAACAACAAATTTATCACAAAAAGGCTAATCCTGAAAAATTGACCTGGTTGAAATAGGATTCAGTTAATAAAGAATAAAAAGAAGTGTAAAAGAATTAAAATCACTCACCACATGGATAAAAACTATTTAGCTTTATTTATTGCTTAAGCACCTGGATAGTGTTATTTGGAAAGATTATGAATATGGCTGATGTAAATTCTTTAACTTTGTAAGACATTTAGTTTGGAATTATGCTATATCCGCTTAAAACTAAAAATATACCAGATATAGAACTTTACTAGCTTAGAATTCAAATGTTAATTTAAAAATAGGCAGGCAGGTTCTTACTGGCTACATTTGTGTTACTGCATCTAAAAACACTTTCCTGCTTGGTTTTATCAAGGTGAATTAAGGCATACCCCCTACTCCACTGAACACTACAGCTCCTTGTCCCATGCTCTCTTCAATGAAAACTGTGATGTCCCAGCAGAAAAGAAACATTATTTTTGAACATCAGATTCCTCTACAGATACTGAAGTTATATGCCCAATATGTAAAGCATTTTAACAATATTTTAATTAAAATTCAGAGAAATGCCTTTTATCAGATGTGTTAGGACTCTCACTAAGTTTGGGTAAATCATCTCTTTGAATGCACCACTCATTCTCTTTTAAGAAGCATAATCTTGCCACTTTCATGACTTTCCCATGATCCACAGAACTGCAGTATTTGAATTAAACCTGCATATTTTAAAATCCGCATATCTGAAATCCACCTGCTTTGTCTATTTTCAGTTCTTGTATGCTTATTCTTCTCTCATAAAGTGACAGCCAACTAATTGGAAATTATGCATAGCTACAGGGTTTTAGTGACTCCTTGATAACTTACATATCTTACTTCTTCAATTGATATCCTATTCCAAAAGAAAAGACTGCATTTCACAAGGCCAAAGGCTATTTTTTTTCTTACAGGGTGGGTTTTGTCCCTCAGATTTGTAATTCCCTTCCAGTTAAGCTTCAAATGCACACTTGACCTGAAACATAAATAAAAGTGTCTTCACTTTCCCAGACAAATTAATCCTACTGTAGTAATTGTATGTGTGTATATCATTATGGAAACACAGACTCATGGGCAAGTGTTAAAAGGCAAAATTAATTTATTGGGAACTTGGCAAAGGATAACACTTGCATGGGAAATCTCTGGAACAGCATGGTCAGTTACTGTCTGATGCAATGGGAGTCTCCACTGCAATGATCATTGCTGGGACATCTTAAACTGGATTGGATGAGATTCCACCTGTTCCATGCATATGAATAATCCACTGCTGTTGATTACCTTAACTACATACAAATCTCTCTAATATCTTGGCTATGTACAAAATACTGCCCTATGTGACCAGTTTTGCATCTGCATGAGCAGTTTTCCACTGGCCCTTTATAAATGTTTTGTCTATGTATAGCTTGATCAGTTCTGAAGCAGAAATTGCCTGGGAATACTTCATATGGCATACTAATCAGCACATTTAAGGATAATATTTGGACAAGGCACAGCAGGACCTGCCTCAGGGACTTTCTAGAACCATCCAAGATTCCCACCTGAAGAGCTTTTGTAAAAATCAGGCAGCTAGCTGCCTGAGGGCAAAGGTGGCTGGTGGTGCTGATTAAAAGTATATCCTTTGTCTCAAAACATTTATCTCAGGTAACAGCATGGGGAGTTCCTGGACCACTCAGGGAATTAACTTTACAACCCTGATGCCCAGCTACACCACAGTTATCAGTAAAGACTAACTCACTAATACCTAAGATTCATAGGATTTGCCACATAACAGATCAATACTTTGGCATATGTAAGGTTAAAAAAAGAAATATACAAATCTAGGGAAAATACAACTGAAGTAAGAATAGAGCATGATTACATTTAGTGTTTTTATTCTGTAGAAGAGTAGGATTTCCTTATCACTGGCAAGCAGGGTCAGTATATATATGTAAGTGCAGAAAAAGCTCAAAACATGCATGCAGTTTTCAATAGCACTTCTAGTTCTCTCTATCTTGTATTATAAAAATACACTCCCAGAAAATCTTTTGAGTAGGCTAACATTTGTCTTCACCCTTGTCATGAGGGATTTATTTTTTCTTCATGCTTTTTGGCATCTAACTACAGAATACAGCATACATGATGCATTGCTAAAGGACAGCCTCTGGGAGAATTGAAATGGACAGCTAAGCATTTCTTAACATTAAAAGTAAGAAAATTGTTTCTTACGTTTCAACTGTCTGTTCTACTGAGGTTTGCTCTTGCTGACATACTTTTACACTTATTTCCTCTGTAACAGAGAAAGGATCAAGGGTACAGGAGAAGTTGCAAATATTTTGTCTACATTTAGTGTGAATCCAGAGCTAAACTCTAGCCATTTCTCTATCATCTGATGACACCTCCCCAGCCAAAAAGGGAGATTGGGAAAAGGAAAGAAGACTCACAGGCAGAAATGAAAACATTTAACAAAGCAACCAAAGTAATACCAATGCCAGTATAAAGTAAACAAAGTTATACTCTGAACATCAAATGTATAGTGGTCACAGTAAAAAAGAGTCAGGAGCAGGAAGAGGGTAAAGAAGAGGAGGGTCACAGTAAACCCAGTCAGGAGACCTATTCACCAAACTTCCCCCTTTATACTGAGTATGACATTTATGGTCTGGGATACATCTGTAGACAAATCAGATCAGCTGTCCTGGCTGACTCCAAACTGCTAATGTCCTACAGACCATGGCTGGCCTATGATTCTGTCCCAGTGAAACCAGGACATATTTATAATATTATGAATGCAATATAGTGAGTACTTAATAATTAATTGTTTGTCATCTAATAAAACTGAGCCTTGTTGTACGAGTTCAGTCCAATTTACTGTTTCATAGAATCATAGAATGTTAGGGGTTGGAAGATCTGCAGAACATTGAGTCCTGCTAGAGCAGGACTATAGAATCTAGGGCAGGTTACACAGGAAATCCTTTTCCTTTCTTAATTTGTTTCTCACTTTTATTTCCTAGCTTATACATCCTTGTCTGCTTAGAGATTTGTGTGAATAAAATTAAAACCTGCTTTGCTGTCATTAGTTTATTCTGATTCAAACCTGTCCAGAACCATGGAAAATCCATCTAGAAGGCAAGGGGTTTTTTATTCATACTGTGACTCTTTCACTTAGCCTCATCCAGCTATATTAAAGAAACCTTAAATTATTTTCTATCCTATCAGAGCATTAAGTAACTTGTTTCCTAGGGCAATAACACTTTTACTACCCATGGACTGCCCTTTCACACAACCTTCATGCTTAGCTGTGTGCAGTCTTTATCTTCTTCCTCCATTTCCTCTCATTTCCTGTTTTCTTAGCTGTAATTGAACTCCATCACAAAGAAAATCTTTATCTTCCTGTCTTCAGCCCATTTAATCTTTGTGTCTGTTTTCCAAATTTTAAATATTTTTTCAAGCATTACTTTCTTTAGTTTTTCACAATAATTTTATAAATATTTTAGTGTTGTATCTTTAGTTTGTAGCTTTCTGCAGTTTTGTGTGCATCCCCCGGGTCTGTCCACCTTATGCCATCTCTGTGATTCTGTTCTCTTAATTATATTTTAGCATGCAAAAACAATGGGAGATAAAGTCTCCTCAGATGTTAGACAAAACCTGCCCCAGTTTTTACTAAAATTTCCTGCCAATAATGATTTTGCTGATAAGGCTCATAATTACAAAGACAATATGCTGTTTCATATCATGAGTAGAGAATTATAACAACCTGATTAAGATACAGACAGTATTACCATGTTTCTTGCATTCATTATGGAGGCTGGACAAGTCACCTAAGTGACTGGCAAGTAATTCCATTACCTAGGAGACTTCACACTTTTTCCAAGGATAAAATTATATGTGGCTCAAAGATGATTGCTTTCAGGGTAGAATTCCATGCACTTTCCTACCTCTGATTCCCATACACCAGAGCACCTCAGTTACAATTCCTTATTTGGAAAATTAAGGAAAATAAATAATCTCTTCACCAGAGAGGCTGTGTTTGTTATCCTAGAGAAACATAAGTATCATAGCTCAGCTGATCCTCTTATGTCTACCTCAGAGCACTGAAACAGTTTAAACAAGATTTGGCCTACTCATTTCTACATTAAGTACCAAATGTCTTGGAGAGTGATTGTGTTGCAGAAGGCAGAGGACTGACAGTGTGGTTGTTTTTCTAATTAATCCCTCAAGGAACTAAGTGCTGTGATTTGAAATTTTGACCAGTCTAAGAAAAAAAAAAAACTTTAAAAAGGAAAAGCTTTGTTATCAGTAAAATGTAGATATGCAACATGATATGTAGTGCTTTGTGTACGACAATGAATAGTGAATATTAAGAGATGCTTCTTCAATAAGTTTAGTTCTGCACTCATATATGTAACAGAAAAAAGACTGTCCTTGTCTTGCTTAACCAAGAAGCTGTATAATGCCTGTGTTTAGATAGCTGTGTTCAAAGTCTGCTAAAAGCCTCCACTTAAATGGTTTCCATGTCCAGAAGCATGACTGATTCTCATCATTTTTCCTACTAAAAAAAAAAAAGAGAGAAAGACAAAGAAACCCCTGTGGTTTGACAGTAAAATGAAGAGAGTTTGGCACTTAAGGAAGGCAGTTCAATTATATGCTGAATCCTTTGCTTTATGGTGCACCTGGGGATATCTGGTGGTGATCTGGAGATCACAACATGGTAGTGTTTAGTATCATACAAGGACAAAGTGAGGCAACAAGGAAGATTGAAGTTCTGGACTGCAGGAGGGTTAACTCTGTCCTCTTCAATGACCTACTTGGAGGAATCCCTGGGGCTAAGACTCTAGAAGGTAAGGGGGTCCAAGAGAGCTGGTTGATATTCAGCCATTACTTCCTCCAAGCTCAAGACAGGTACACTTCTTTAAGTAAAAAATCAAGTAGACAAGGCAGGAGACCAACATGAATGAACAAGAAGCTGCTGAATAAATTCAAGTGGACAAAATAAATTCTTAGCATGTGGAAAAAGTGACTGGTCTCTTGGGAGTAGTATAGGAATGCTGTCAGGGTATGTAGGGATGCAACAAGGAAGGCCAAGGCCTTCTTGGAATTAACTCTGGCCAAGGAAGTAAAGGAGAACAAGAAGAGCTTCTTCAAATATATCAATGGTAAAAGGAAGACTAGGGAAAATGTGGAATAGTGTAAGAGTGAAAGCCTGGAATGAGGAAGTCTCTCTGCTCCTTGATGAGGAGTGGAGAAGATTTCCATGAATATATGGACTGTTAACTCACCTGGCTGTAACTGCATTCAATCCTAACTTGTGTGACTATGTTGGCCCATCAACCAACAGGTTGGTACTTCATTGCTTGAGAGTTACATACTGATGTGCTATCAGTGTTCAGACAATATTATGTATATTTTTGCTCAGTTCTTCTGCTATGAGTTACAAAATTATGCAGGGTCTTCGTTTTGACTCTCCTCCTCTAAGGTCTGAACAGCTGACACTCTTAACCATCTAATTCCATAAGATCTAGGAATGTAATCAGAACCCAAACTACCTGAAGTAATGGTATACTTGATCTGACATATGTGTTTTTTCCAATTATTATTGCAATGTTTACTCACAGTGCTACAGTTAAAGCCAAAGTGTCAGAATGCAACACACCTCCAGACATTAGTGCTTTGTAAAACAAAACGAAATAAAATAAAATTTTACAATGGAATGGGAGTCCTCCTAGCTACAGCTTCTATATATACCTAAAGATCTTTTTGTCTAGAAATGTTATAACCCTTTGTCAGAATTGAGGAAGAAATTCTATTTTATTCAGATCTAGGACACAGAGCTCACACAGTGTAGTAGCCACATGAACTAAATTAATTATTAATGAGCAAAACCAGAATATTAATTCACATAGGAGTAAGATATTTTTGTTTTAACTTCTCACGGTGGTGATAAAATATCCTTTATTATGAGGTATGAGACTTATTACATATCTGCATCCCATGTGTTTGAAAACTCAAGCTTTAATGCTTTTGAGTCTTTATTTCAGCTTTAAATGGCAGTGAGAGCAAGATACATGAATTATTAAGAACTAAGATATTTCTAAAATGACAAGGCACTCAGTCCCTCCGTCTGGAATTCTGAAGTTCTTCTACTTACATGTTTTCCAACATTACAAAAGTAGTTGTCACAGAGATTTCAAATAAACTTTTATTGTTGTCTTCCTTTATGTTTTGTTCTTGTTATTTTAATTATAGACTTCTGTCTGGACTAAAAAAAAAAAAAAAACACAAAAAAAAACCACAACCCCCCCCCAAAAAAAAACAAAAAAACAACCAAAAAAGCCCCAAACAAACCAGAAAAAGACAGAATAAGCATTTTTTAGTTCATTTATCTAGACCACAGGAGATCAAGATCCTCTGTCTACAAGAGTTGATACTCATATCACCCTGTTAGCTGGAAAAAGCCTTAGTTACTAGGCTATAAAAAAATATGTCATCTTTTTTTCTCTCTATCCTTCCTCCTAGACTGGCAATAAAAGATAAAAAATAAAATAAATAAAATCATAAGGCAAGGAAAAAACCCACAAGTCTGAATTTGCAGGCTGGTAAGGTGGCATTGTCTGTAAGATGGTAAAATCCTGGGTTTTGTTTGAGTGATGCTTAATCGGCATATCGAGATAACCTTAAATGAAAATTTTTAAACTATCTATGAGTCTATGCATTCTAACCCATACTTTGTGGCAATGAAGTTTTGTCTAAAATGAGATTTACCTAGAATTTAAAGAGAAACCACTATTACTCTCCAGAGCAGTTAAAATAAATGAATTCCAGATAGGTGAGTTGAAGAAACAGATTTCAATTTCCTTGCCACTCAGAATATTTCAGTCAAAACAGTGAAACAACTACCATTTTCAACAAGCAATAGCAGAATATCATCAGATCACAGAATCAAAAAATATTTAGGCCAGAAGGGACTTCTTGTAATCTAATCCAACAACCTGCTGAAAGCAGGACTAATTAGGTCAGGTTGTGCAGGGTGGT
This sequence comes from Megaceryle maxima, assembly GCA_024605025.1. Lineage (NCBI taxonomy): Eukaryota > Metazoa > Chordata > Aves > Coraciiformes > Cerylidae > Megaceryle > Megaceryle maxima. The sequence goes on along the minus strand of JANHGN010025811.1, from coordinate 25,161 downwards.
GTCCTGTCAAGGCTCAAATACCTCCAGGGACTGGCAGTCTACTTCTGGGTGTGGTGGTTTGACCTTGGCTGGAAGCTAGGAGCCCACTGAGCTGCTTTATCACTTCCTCCCTCCTCTGAGATGGACCAGGGGGAATTAAAATAAGATGAAACTCTTAACAGTTTAATGAAGATGCAAAGCAATGCTGCACGCAGAAGCAAAAGAAACCAAACATTTAATCTCTACTTCCCATAAGCAGGTGATGTCTGACCTTTTTCAGGAAGCAGGGCTCCAAACACCTAGGAGTTGCTCCAGAGGACAAGCTGATGCTCCTCCCCCCCTCCTTTTCCTAGTGTTTATAGTTCAGCTGATGTCATATGGTATGGAATACCCTTTTGTCAGTTTGGGTCAGCTGTCCAAGTCACATCCCCTCCCAAGATCTTGTCCACCCCATCCCACTGCAGGGGGAATGTTGAAAACACAGCCTTTGTGCTGTGCAAGCTCTGTCCAGCAGTAGCCACAACACAGGTGTGCACCTTTCCATCTCTCAAAACACAGCTCTGAGAGGGCTGCTATGGGGAAAATTAACTCCAGCTGAGTCAGACCCAATACACTAGGCAACATGCTCCAAGGTTTGGCCATCCACACTGCAAAAATATTTCCAATATCTGATCAGAATTTCCCATGTTCTAACTTGAGTCCTTTGTCTCTCACCCTGTCACTGAGCACTTCCAAGAGGTGTCCAATGTTCAATGTATCGTCTCATCAGATAACTGCAAAGTGCAATAAGGTCTCCTTCAGCCTTCTTTTCCCCAGGCTGAATCAACCCAGGTCTTTCAGCTTCCCCTGTCTGTCATGTGCAGCAGCCTCATGACAATCATGAGGTGGTGTGTGCTGGATTAGTTCCAGGATGTCCGTGTTCTCTTTTAATGCAGAGCTCAAATTAGCACTGCAGTCATGGTCTCCTCAGGGCTGAAGAGAGGACAAGGATCACTTGTCTCAATCTGCTGGCCACAGTCCTGTTTGTGCAGCCTGCAAGGCAACTAGCCTTTACTGCAAGGATGCATTGTTGGTCTATGGTCCACTTAGTTTCCACCAGCTTCTGCAAAGCTGCTCTCCAGCTGGTCAACCCCCACCATGTACTAGTACACTGGTTTATTCTTCCACAGGTGAAAATTTTTTGCATTTACTTTTGCTAGGCTTCATGAGGTTCCTGTTAGACCATTTCTCCTGCCTGTCTAGGTCCTCTCAATAACAGCTCTACCCTCTAACAGGTAAGCATTCTTCCCAATTTTTGAGGTTGTCTGCACGTTTGCTGAAAGCACATTCTATTTCACTATCCATGTTGTTAATAAAGACATTCAGATGCATTAATGCCACTACTGATTCCTGAAGGACCACATTAGCTACTGTCCAGCAATTGGTCTTTGACTCCATGCATGTTACTGTCCACATATCCAAAGTTCAGTGCCCAGCAAACTATGACAGACTGTATCAAAGTTCGTCATACTGTCAAGGTATGCCCACTGTCCTCTCCCTGTTCACAGCACTAATCACTTTGTCACAGAAAACAGTTAGGTTGACCAGATATGAGTTACCCTTGAGAGATGTATGGTAGCTTCTTCCAGTTACCTTATTGCCTTTCATGTGTTTAGAAACAGCTTCTGATAGGATTTGCTCTACAACGTACCCAGGAATGGAATCTTAACCTGGGTCCTCCTTCAAGAAGATGGTTACGATGTTTGCTTTTTTCAGTCATCAGAAAACACCCCAATTTCTATTAACTCTTGAAAATTATAAAGCTTGTCCCCTCAGCAAGAATAGCCAGCTCATAATTTGGGGAAGTGGAGGCTGAGGTGGGATCTTATAAATGCTTAAAAATATCTAAAGAGTGGGTGTCAGGAAGATGGGGCCAGGCTCTTCTCAGTGGTGTCCGGTGACAGGACTAGAGGCAACAGCCATAAACTGGAAAACAAGAGGTTCATCCTTAACATGAGGAAATAATTCTTCACTATGAGGATAACAGAACTGGAATGGGCTGCCCAAAGAGGTGGTGGAATCTCTGTCTCTGGAGACTTTCAAAAGCCACTTGGACTTGTTCCTGTGTGATCTACTCTATACAGTCCTGCTCTGGCAGGGACATTGCACTAGATGATCTTTAGAGGTCCCTTCCAACTCCTACAATTGTGTATGTGATTCTGTGTGTGATGATCTGCTATCTTTAGATACATCCCATTTGATCATACAGGCTTTTCTATGTCTAATTGGTTAATATTTTAAAACTATAAATGAAATATCTATGTTGTAACTACCTCTGGAGACATCTGAAGGTTAAGAGAACCTAAATATAAATCTTTGTTTTAAATTAAGGTGGAGCAGATTTTGCTTTTCAACTATAAAGTTGTTTGAAACATCATTTTCTTTGACTGACCTATAACTGATCTATTCTTCCCACAGACATCTTGAGTCCTCCCAAGTAGAAAGGGAAGCTTTATCTAAATGGGAATTTCCTACCTGTCCAGATTTTGAGGCTGAGAGAAAAGATACTTTTCAGTTAAGGTTTAAACAGTTCCCAAGCCTTTAAATAGCTCTAGCTTCCATACTGCTATTCCACTCCTTCTTTGATCATTTTTTTTTTTTTATGACATTCCTAACTATATCAAATGCCCAGCACATTTTTCATGCTTTGAAGTGTATTGATTTGATAAAGCTCTGGTTTAAAATCTTTTTCTTTTACATGTATTTTGGTCATTCATATAAATTTCCACATGCTTTCCATAGGTCTTAGATTAATCAAATATATTTTCTGAATTTTCATATGTAAACCAAAGATTCAATGATCTCTACAATAAATTAATATTTGAATCAATAACAGAATCTACTCTCATCATAGAATCATAGAATGTTTTAGGCTGGAAGGGACCTCTAGAGGTCATCTGGTCCAACCTCCCTACACAAGTAGGGATATCTCTACCTAGGGCAGGTTGCTCAGAGACTCATCAAGCCTGGACTTGAATGATTCCAGGGATGGGGCCTCCACCACCTCTCTGGGCAGCCCATTCCAGTGGCCTATCACCCTCATATTAAAGAACTTTTTTCTAATATACAGTCTAGATCTATCCTTTCTTAACTTAAAACCACTGCTCCTTGTCCTATCATTACAAGCCCTTTTGAATAGACCTTCCTCTGCCTTCATGTAGGCCCCCTTCTGGTACTGGAAGGTCACTATAAGGTTCCCCCGGAGGCTTCTCTTCTCCAGGCTGAACAGCCCCAACTCCCTCAGCCTGTCTTCACACGAGAGATGTTCCATTCCCCTGATCATTTTGGTGGCCCTCCTCTGGACACACTCCAATATGTCTACATCCTTCTCATGCTGGGAGTTCCAGAACTGGATGCAGTACTCCAGGTGAGGTCTCACCAGGGCAGAGTAAAGGGGCAGAATCACCTCTCTTGATCTGCTGGCCACAGTTCTTTTGATGTAACCCAGGATGTGATTGGCCTTCTGGGCTGCAATTGCACACTGGTGGCTCATATCCAGTTTTTCATCCACTAGCACCCCCAAGTCCCTTTCCACAGGACTCATCTCCACTATATCCTCTCCCAGCCTATACTGATAATGCTGGTTACCCTGGCCTAGGTGCAGGACGCTGCACTTGGTCTTATTGAACCTCATAAGGTTCATCTGGGCTCACCTCAGCCTATTGAGGTCCCTCTGGATGGCATCCCATCCCATCCTCATATCAGCTGCACTCTCCAGCTTGCTATCATCTGCAGATTTGCTGAGGGTGCACTCAGTGCCACTGTCAATATCATTAATGAAGATATTAAACAACACTTGTCCCAGTACAGACCCCTGAGGGACACCACTCGTCAGCTTCCTCCATCTGGACATCGAGCCATTGAGCATCACTCCCTGGATGTGACCATCTAGCAAGTTCTTTATCCACTGAAGAGTCCACCCATTGAACCCGTAATTCTCTAACTTAGAGATAAGGATGTTGTGGGGGACCGTGTCAAAGGCTTTGCAGAAGTCCAGATAGATGACATCCATAGGTCTACCCTTGTTGACTGATGCAGTCACTTCATCATAGAAGGCCACTAGGTTGGTCAGGCAGGATTTGCCCCTAGTAAATCCATGCTGACTACCTAGGATTACCTCCCTGTCTTACATGTGTCTGAACATATCCTCCAGGAGGATCTGTTCCATGATCTTCCCAGGCACAGAGGTGAGGCTGACAGGGCAGCAGTTCCCAGGGTCTTCTTTTTTACCCTTTTTAAAGATGGGCACAATGTTACCCTTTTTCCAGTCTCAAGGGACTTCACCTGACTGCCATGACTTCTCAAATATTACAGACAGTAGTTCAGCAACTGCATCAGCCCATTCCTTCCGTGCTGTTGTCCTGGTCTGAGTGAGAACAGAACTAATTCTGTTCAGGGATTTTAATTTTCAGTTCCGTCTCTTCTAAGTAACTGCACTTTCTGAAGTTAGCAGCCTGTTTTCACAGTCAGTGTCTGCTTCTAGCAGTGATAACACATATTTAGGATTAGTACCAAGGATTGGTATACAGACCAAGGCCACTGATGGATCTTGTGTAACATGTTGGGGAGTGCAGAAAGTAAAAGGCCACACCTGCAGAGAGGACCAGACAGGATGGGTGACCCTAAACTGACCAACAAGTTATTCCATCCCATATACGTCATATTCAGTATAAAGCTGAGGGATCAGGAGGGTCTCTTGCTCTCACTCTCCCTGTGCCTTCTTGGCCCACTTTGCCAGCTTTGCTCATCTTGGCTCAGGTTCTCTTTAAGTTCCTTCCTTGGAGCATCTGAGAAGGACTGTGACCATTCTGCCTTTGATCCCAGTCTGTGTGTGACTGAATCCGGTACCAGAATCCAACCCTTGAATACAGCTTCTCTCTGCTGCTGGGCCCACTCTGTGACTCTCCCAGTGCCTGCTCTACAGCATCACTGGTGCTGGTGATGTAATTACCATTGGCAGGGAGGGGAGTTGGGTTTGATACTGGTTTTGTATATATTTGTATATATTCCTTTATTATTATTTTAATTTTCATTAAAGCTGCTCTAGTTTCATTTTCAAATTGCTAAGTCTCTCTCCCTTATTCCCTTTCTATTCCCGTTTGGGGAGGGAGGGGGGCTAACAGAGGGTGTGTCTAAGGCACTGCCCTGACCCTAAACTGTGACAACTGTTTATACTGCAACAACAGACATCTAAAATGAAAGATGTCTTTTTAACTCATGTCACTGTTATTAAAAAAAAAAAAAAAAATCCAAGCAAGTGACTTAATTATATTATTCTAGTTTTCTGACCAATTTTGGTTTATTCAGTCATGGGAAACTAAAGCTGTTTGTAACGCTAATTTATTTTGCACAAACCACTTTAATTTAAGTAGTATAATCATTGGAAAGTAAAGAGCTATTAGACTGCATGCAATGAAAAGAAAGGCAAATCACATTCTGCCCTGTAATCAGCTGTTGGTAAAAGAAATAAATGTTAGCTTTGAGTTATTAAGTAAAAGTTTGGAATTAAGTATAAAGGAAGAAAAAAAATATTTAGGTTTGATTGACATAGTATTTTTTTTTCTATAAGAACATAGATGTGAATCATTACCTAGATTCCGTTTGACAGAAAAACAAAGAATTAGCAGCATGTTGATACATGTATACATTTAACCCACAACATTTAATGTGATTAAAATCCCATATCTTATTTCTGTTGCCCAGTAATGATTTTTGCCCTTAACAAGGGTAGGCCCTGCTGTGTGCTGACCCATAAGTACAGAGGCTCATGCTCATCATGGCCTGAGCTGGGTGCCACTGGTTTAACCCCTGCACAAGGGCCAGTGACTACTGCCTCTCCCACTCCAGCTTCTGTTCTAGGGATGGCCCCTCTGGGAATGAAATAACACCACCCCACTCATGCCCAGTCACTGCCTAACAAACCATAGCCCTTTGTGTGCATAGGGCTGGGGGGGCTGCAGTTGGCAGACCAGGAATATGCATTCTGGATGAGAAAATGTATAAAAATAAACCCAAGCAGCCAAAGCTGGAGGGGAAGATTCCCCACACCATCACACCTGTCCTGGTGAAGAAGGCAAGAAGCTGGCAGCTCCATGTGCCACTCCTGCCTCTCTTTCTCATGACTGACACTGTCAACCTTAGATCTGGAGGGACATGGAAAGGGCAAGCATAACCTCAGAGAAACAGGCAGCTCCTGTAGTATAAAATTTTATAGCTTTGTTGTGATCTTTGTGATCCCAGATCCTTGTCAGCTATGGGGACAGTGAACCTCTACTGTCACTGCAAATCACAAACTGGTGGAGGAAGCAACTTCCTTCTGGTTTCCAGCCTTCATCATGATAGGAATTTCCATTTTCTGACTTTATAGGCGTAGGCTCTTTCCACCCCTCTGCAGCGGAAGAGAAGATGAAACTGACTTTTGAAGAAACAAATCTCAGAAAAGACCCTGTCAACCTCTTTCTCATCCTCTCTGATGCAGTACAGCTTCCTGAACTATTCCTGCAGGTCTCTCACTTTGCAGCACAGGTCCATATCTCCTGCATACTAGATCACATGCCCTAAGAGGCCTCAAGCAGTCATTGCAGCCTGAAACTTGCAGAGCTGCATACTCCTTTTGAAGCTCCACCTGGGTGGATGAGTTGAACAGCAAAGGGACAGTGTCTCCAGCAGCACCTGGGGAACTATGCCCTGTGACCACCCTCTCTAGAAATGTGTATGCTGGAAGGAGCAAGCTTGATGGCCTCTTCTGCATGTCCTCCTGCATAAATTGGTATATCCATTGACTATCTCTGAGATCTGTACTCTGGACCTGGTTGTTATATAGGCATCTCCCTAGTGTGAGCTAAAGGGGTGTTTTGACCCTCCCTAATCACTAACCAACTAGAACAAAGGCTCCAGGCATCCTTTGATCAAGGACAGCTGTCAGTGTTTGTTAGGAGCTGTGAGAGTTACTCTTAGCTTTGCTACATGGAATACAGCAGAAAGATGTTAAATCATCAAGTAGACTAAAAGTATCCTGGGTTTTACTAACAGAACATAGCCTGTAGATTAAGAAAAGGGACTATCCTTGTCTACTCAGAACTCAATAGACAGCATCTAGAGTACTGTTTTCAATACAATTGGAAGTATTTAATCTTCCCCAAAACAAGGAAGACATTGATATACACTGGAGAGACAGTTTAGCGGAGGCCACCAGGATGTTTATGCACTGGAGCACTTTCCCCTCTGAGAAGATACTAGGGGAGCTGAGCTGGTTCAGCCTGAAGAGGAAATGACTTTGGGTGGATGTTAGAGCAGCACCCATTGTATATGGGAGGGGGAGATGGCCTCTTCATGGCAATAGGTGGCAGGAGGACAAGAGAATGGGCTTAAAATGAAACAGGAGCTGTTCAGATTTGGTATGAAGAAAACTCTTTTTCCTATAAGTATGGTCCAGCAGTGTAGGATGCTGCACAGATATACTGTGCAGTATATATCCCTGGAAGTTTTCTACATCCGGTTTGATAAATCCTCAGACAACCTGGTCTGAACCCATAGCAGACTCTGTTTGGAGCAGAGGGTTGGACTAGAGACCTCCTGAGGTCACTTCCCAATGAATTATTCTGTGGTCCTACAGTCAGAAAGTTTACCCAGACCTCAAAATTTCTTCCAGTTCTGTAAGTGTGGACACAATCTGGATTCATATTTATATGTGATAATAGACTTATAATATGTCATAGCTATAACATTCTTTTATTGAATCTGGGAAATTAGATAACATTAAATATAAAGAAAAATGACACGGAAACCATCTAAATGGTGACTAGAATAGTAACAAGTTAATAGTGTTTTCTTGCTTGAAATGGAAGGAATACTGAATAACTTTTTTTCTCAGTAAGATGATATGTACAACAAGAATTGATTAATATAAGACTTCCTTTTAAATTCTGAGACAACAAACAACTAAGTGATAGGCAGTTGAAAATGACTCACTGGAATCATGGACTGATCAGGAAAAGGTATTAGTTCAATATGAAAATCAATGTCTTTATGTATAGCTACATTCCCAAACTGTCATTAACAAGTAATATATTAAAGCTGAAGAATAAAGAGTACTTTATTATCAACAATTGTATTACACTTGCTTTTTGTACAACTAGTATGATATTGAATTATTTAATGTCTTTAACCCTTATATAATGATTGCTGTATAGACACACACAAAACAACTCTCCATTTCTTCACTGTCACCAGAACTTCTGTCATTGTAATGTTTTATGATAGTTTGGAAATCCTCTCTGTACTTAGGTATGCATCTGTGAAAAGAAAAGATAGAAACAGTAGAGACTTAAAGAGACTTTTCAATTAAATATCAGCTAGGATTTTAAGCTGGTTCTGAACTTCTAAAGAATTCTGCTTAAGATAACATGTTAGTATTCTATAAATTGAAGCAATGAGATTAAAAAAAAAAAAGTAGTCTTTAAATGTTTGCTTTTTATTCACTGTTAGACTAAAATATGTTCTTATCCTCTCTTTTGGGCTTTTTGTATTTTTTTTTTTTACCTGCATGGGTTTAATAGGTATTAAGAAATTGTATTTTTACATGCAAAAAGTTTATTTTTCAGGAGTAGCCTAGATAGAAAGTGTTATTTCAGTCCTATTTGGTGATATGTAATTTCAAAATGCCTGGGTTTCTTTCTCATTTCTCTTAATAGCATCCTTTCTTTTTTTTTTTCTCCACAAAGTAATAAAACATTTCCATATGTACTTTTCAACAATTTTCTTTACATTCTACAATATTGCTAGTCTATAATTGGAATATCAACAGCAGTCATGCTTTAAGTAAGGTGGATGTGTTTGTTATACAAGATCACATAGGATTTTATTTTTATCTCACTAAATAGAATTTTAAATTACAAAATAAATGTATGCTTAAGGCATCTGAATGTCATTCATATTCATATTTTTCAAGTGTACTCAAAGTAAATAAGTGCATTTATTTAAAGAAAAGTGCTTTGTACAGGGCACATTGAATTTTCCAAAATCTATGTGCCATATCTGTACTCTGAATCAACTACCATCAAACTGATTATTGTGGATGGTTGACCTACCTCTAAAGCTCAATCTATATAGTTTCAATATGGACAAGTGAATTACCAGTGGATACAATGCAAAAGAATTAATGACACCTGTACTTGAAATGTACATATAGTGAAAAATAATCTTTTTGAGTCTGTTTCAATAATGTTTTCTAAGGAAAAGTTGCCTATCTGGAATTTAATGATGTTACAAAACAGAGAACCATGATTTCTATTGTGTAGATATCAGCAGCTTGTATTCAAATGTATTGAATTGTGCCAATAATTCTGCAGTTGAATACTTTTGGTTATGGAATGTCAAACAAGATTCAAATATTGCTGCAATACCATTTTTGGATGCTTACTCCATCATCTTTGAAAGGTCTTGGAGAACAGCAGATTTGCTTGAGGACTGAAGGAAAGCCAATGTCACTCAGGTCTTCAAAAAGGTCAAGAAGGAACACCCTGGAAATTACAGACCAGTCAGCCTCATCTCCATCCCTGGATGGAACAGCTGGTGATGGAACAGCTCATTTTGGAGGTCATCTCTAAGCACATGGAGGAAAAGAAGGTTATCAAGAGTAGTCAGCATGGATTCACCAAGGGAAAATCATGCTTGACCGGTTGGATAGTCTTTTATGATGTCATGACTGGCTGCACAGATGAGGTGAGAGCAGTGGATGTCTATCTTGACTTCAGCAAGGCTTTTGACACTGTCTCCCATAATATTTTCATAGGTAAGCTTAGGAAGTGTAGGTTAGATGAATGAACAGTAAGGTGGATTGAGCACTGGCGGAACAAAAGTGCTCCCAATCAGTGATGCAGAATCCAGTTGGAGGCCTGTAGCTAGTGGAGTTCCTCAGGTGTCTGTTTAGCCTGGAGAAGTCTGAGAGGGGATCTTCTTAATGCTTATAAATATCTAAAGGGTGGGTGTCAGGAAGATGGGACTGGTCTCTTTTCAGTGGTGCCCAGTGTTAGGACAAGGGGCATCAGGCACAAATTGGAACACAGGAATTTCCATCTGAACAGAAGGAAAACCCTCTTTACTTGAAGGGTGACAGAGCACTGCAACAGTGTGCCCGGAGAAGTTGTGGCATCTGCTCCAGAGAATGTCAGAACATGGACACATTCCTGTGCATCCCGCTGCGGGTGATTCTGCTTTAGCAGGGGGTTGGGCTCCATGATCTGCAGAGGTCCCTTCCAATCCCTATGATTCTGTGATTCTGTGCTGCTGTAAATAATACCCAAATGAGAAAAGAAAGAGGAAAAGAATGACTTGTCAGTTAATGATTTCAAGAAGATGAGATGTTTGGAGCAATATTTTTGTTTATTATCAAAATAGAGCATTCTGTGGATTCTAGATAATTAGAATTTTTATCATGAACATGATTAAGGTATAGACTGGCAATTAAGAGGGGTCTTTTCCATGTACTACTTGCATCACACAGTTCATAGAATATCCCAGTTAATCCTTCAGTTATTAGACCATTATCAAGCACAGTTACAACATTATTCTCCTCTTAGCCTACACCAGCCATGCCATTAATTCTTTTGTCTACAAGTTATAGCAATCTGTCAGACTGCTGTGGCATTTTTTCTTTATCCACCAAAATAATAAACCTACCATACTCCCAGTTCACAGAATCCCTCTCACCAGGAAAGGTGCCCTATCCTGTAAATGTAGTCTATTTTGGGTTTCTGATTTGTTTTGTATGTTTCTATATGAAGTAGGTTGACCAAGTTAAAATACACACTGTTTGTGCCTCAGGTAATTCAGATAACTGTCTATCAGAAGCACCCTATTTCCACAATTTATTACTTTTCAGAGATTATACAAATAGTTCAATACATTTTTGCATGTTTGTTTTCAGATTGCTCCATGAAAATGCTTTCTTGAAGACTGTAATATAGGTAATATTTAATTTCATTGTTATACCTAGTTACATATGCATAATCTTAAACATTGAAAAGCAAAAAAAAAAAAAAAAAAGTACAGATATCTGATTTTAGTATATTCTTCAATGTGACAATTATTTGAAAAAAATTTCACAGAAAGATGATATCATAGAATCCAATAATATAAATATTCTGGTTGGAAAAAGAAGTTATTCAGGTTGCTCAAAGCAAGACTAATGAGGTCAGTTTGTGAAGGGTTGTGGGCATCTTGCTCCAGGGTTTGGCCATCCACATGGTAAAAAAATTTCAAAAATCTAATCAGAATTTCTCATGTTCTAACTTATGTCCTTTGTGTCTCACTCTGTCACTGAGCACTTCAAAGAGGTGTCTGGCTCCAGTGTTCTCTGTATCGTCTCATCAGGTAAATGCAAGGGTGCATTGGTGGTTCATGGTCAACCTGGTGTCCATCAGGACCCCCAGGTTCTCATCTAAAAAACTACCTTACTGCTTTAGCTGTAAATGCACCCTCAACTGCATATTCTTTGCATTTGCTTTTGTTAGACTTCATGAGGTTCCTGTCAGCCCATTTCTCTACCAGGTCCAGGTCTCCTCTCAAGAGCAGCCCTGCCTTACAATGTGCAGACAATCCCCTCCACGCAGACATTTGGTGTTGTCCAAAAACTTGCTAAGGATGTACTCTGTCTGGCCATCGATGTCATTGTTTAGTTTTCTAAACAATCTAATCTCCCTTTCTAATCTCCCTTAGCAGCAGTCTTTATATTCCTCTAGAAATCTGATGGTGTTTCTGGACATACTGAAAATTGATAGAAGTGACTCAAAATTTTCCTGTAATAGAACTTCTGAAATTCCTTTGACATTGATATTTACAACTCTAACATTTCTCTCTAGTAACAGATCAATGGGTGTCTTGAGACTGTTCTTTTGATATGTATTAAATTTTGCTTACGTTGTTGCACTGGGTCTGATGGGGATGGAGTAGGGTTTTCTCATAGCAGGCCATATGCTACTGGTTTTGCAATAGTTACTAAAGCACTGTTGATAACACACTAGCAATTTAGCTATTGCTGAGAAGTGTCAAGATTTTCTGGTTCTCATGCTGCACCCCATCAAGTAGGCTGGGAGTAGGTAAGAAGCTGTGAGGGGACGTAGACAGGACAGCTGATCTGAGTTTACCAAGGGGATATTCCATGACACATGACATCATGCTCAGCAATAAAAACTGAGGGGAGGTGTTTTTTGGGAAGGTAGCCATTGCTTGGAGACTGGCTGGGTGTTGGTTTTCTTGTGGAAGTTTGTGAGTGATTACCCTTCCTTTATTTGGGTCTTTTTGTTTTATTTTTATTTCTCTTTCCTTGACTTATAAAATGATCATAACCTGTGAGTTTTCTCTCTCTTGTTATTCCTATATTTCTTGTCATCCTGTTGGGTTCAGAGTGTAAGCCAGCACCTGCATGGAGCTTAGCTGCTGACCAGGGTCAACCTACCACAGTTATCCTTAAGTATATTGCTGAAATATTTCAGTATGTAGGTTCCTCTTATGAGTTTTATAGAATTTGTAACTTTTTTTGTTTTTATTGTTATCACTTTCCCATTTTAGTGTATTACATGATTCTTTCTATGTTTTTTTTGTATGTCAGTAGAGATACAGTTTTAATATATCAATGATTCATCATTCTAGTCATATTAATTATAGTCTCCACATGACTAGGTTGAACTGAATTATTAAATGTATTTGTTTATTTGTTCTTGCTTAATATATTATATCTACAAATGACTGAATAATTTCTTCCATAATCTGTGTCTTGAATAATTGTTATATCTCGATTTTGTGTCAGATTGCTTTAGCTCCTGTTTTTCACATCTCTGGTCAAGTCAGATTATGTACCATGAAGAGCTGTTCTGCTTCTATGTAAGAGACCATCCGAAGTGGGCCCTTTTTCTGGAGAAGTTGAGACAGTGTTCTCTAGGAAAAAAACCCAAACAACAAATACACAACAAAACACAAGCAATACCTTTCCCCCCCCCCACCCCGTTTTCTCTCTTTTACACAACTCAAACAAATGTTTATGTTTCCATGAAGAAAGCCAACAATTTAGGCACAGACTCTGTAATAATCTAAAACAAGAAAATGCTTTTTAAAAATTTCCATAGCTTCTGTGATTATGGGACTTTAAGCACACCTATAGCATACTTAAAGCACTAAAAACAATTCACACTGACAGTATTTTAGATGTTTTATATCTCATAACTGAATGAATTGGGGTAACAACCTGAGAATATTGAGGCACCAAGAAATGCAATTACTTAAGAAAAACATAATGTAGTGCAATGAAAACAACTACTTTTTTTTTTCCAATTAGAATAAATATGTAATAAATATTTATCCAGATCTATGTTTAAGTATTCATATTGTAAGCTCTGCAAAGTGTCTGTTTGTCTTACATTGTGTTAATCACAGATATGTTTTGTACCAGACTCTTGGAGCCCAAGTTAATAGGTCAGTGATCATTATGAAAGGCTTGCTGAAGCAATTGGAAAATAATGAACTGATTCAATACTATTGAAACATGCCTGTAATATGTAGAAATGTCCCTCATGGGTTTTTTAAAAAAGCCCCCAAACAACTAAGTGTTTGAAAAGTCAGTATTTCTTTATCTGTTGTTCACCGATTGCTGCTAGTAGAAAGTGTGTCACTGTTCTGATAAGACTGTCTATATGCCTTAGAATATGCTTTAAAACTCAGTCATACGCTTCTCCCACAGCTTTTCTTTCTTGTTCTGGTTTCCGTTCTCAGGCTGTAAAGGACTTCTGCCTATTTTTTTTAAAACCTTCCAAGGTTCAGAACATTATTAACTCTTTTTTGTTTGTTTTCTTGTTTGTTCTCAAAAATGCCCCATCATACCCAGCTTCAGTCTTTGTTTTTCAAAGAAAAAGATGACATTGTATTAGCTATTTTGCAGTAGATCCATTATTCAGAAAAGGCTGTGACACTGCCTCCAGCTGAGCTAGAATACCCAGTCTTGTTCTACCTAGTGAAAATAAAATAATGCATAATAATTTCCCCAGTGTACTACACAAGTGTGCCTAACCTGTAAGGACAGCATCACATCCTCAGGACTCCTCTTGATTCGCTCCACAGCCAGACTGGAAACTTAAGCTTCTTTAATAATCCAGCTTCATTATTCTCATTTTCTATAATTTAACAACTTCTCATATTATACTTAATGGAAAAGTCATGCAATATTGAGCAGTAACTGCTGTTAATTTCCTGCTGTATATAATTTGCATTTTTTTGTTGCTAGTGGAGAGTAATTAACATGCTCTAATTATCATACTGATTGTCTTCTTTAGCTTATGAGAATATAGTCATCTCAACCTTCGTTGATCTTACAATAGTACATTTTATCGCCTTCAATAATAGTATCCTGGGATACACAAGGCTTATTTTTTTTACTGAAAAATGGTGTGATCTAGCAGTAACAGGTTCCCTAAATGGTTCAATGTGGAACAGAGTAATGCAAGTTTTTATAGTGCCTATCAAAAAATACAGAGCCCTGTTTCTGCAATAGTACAATGATATCCTTTTTAAGTGAATAGAATCGCAGTTGTACTATTGTTATCACAAAAAAAGAAAAAGTTTTCAGATTGTCTTTAATTCTTCTGTCTGTGAACAGTTAAGAAAACACATTCAGCTGGGAATATGCTTATGAGCAGTAATGAATGTTTTTTTCTTGCAAGGTGCTTTTAGGAGAATAGACATTTATTTATAGGAAAAAATACTTTCCTTAATCTAAAAGTTCTACCTAATCAAAGTCCTTAGTCAATTTTAAGTTCATCTACAACTACCTTATAAAAAATGACTGCAGATAGGAAAATCTAAGTGAAATCAAATAATCTGTTGGAATGCCATATACAAGAACACTGAGGGTTTTGAGTTTTGAAAAGAGAAGAAACAACAAATACAATGAGAAAGAATTGCACAGGCAAATAAATCACATTATTTTTGCAAGATAAGTCAAACAATTGCTGAAGTTAAAATGGAAGATCTTTTATAAGTCTATTCTGCATTTACCTAAGCATAATCATTCAGGCTAGGAGACAGAAATTTCAGCAGTCTGCATTGTGTCTTATGACTTCCTGGGAGTCAGAATTTCATTTGCAGCAGATTCTTCCAGGGGATCAATAGCTACTGTGAAGATTTATGCCTTTATTATAAACATTCTTCATAAATGCTGAAACTGATATTGTCTCTCTGGGAAAAATGTACCATAATTGGATTTCTTTTCTCGTTTTCAAGACTATTCATGTTATTCACTACTTTTAGAATGCCTGTAAGAATCTACAGATGTAGAGGAACTGGGAATGCTAGTGTAGGAGTGGGACAAGCTGTGTGTTTTTTCTTATTGGTATGTGGTAATGTCTGGTTTGTATTACAGATCCCTTTTCCTGTGCAGTCTCAGGGTAGCTGCAGTCAGAAGAGACTGAAATGTCCTTTGTGAATGATACTGAAGACTGATGGCTATTAACAGAGAAACAAAGTAAAGTAATCCCAAATTTGGGATTACTATGAGCTTTCCATACTCATGGTATGTAATTACATATCTTAGAGAAAAGACCCACAGTGTTGTTAACAGCACAAGAAGATGAAGTAATTTGCAGTGAAATCACAGAAGACATATATTGTATTGCATCAGTGACAGAAGATGGATAGCCATCACATATATCTAGCAAATATGTGGCCATCAGTGTGTAAATAACTGAATTTTTTTCTTTTTTTAAATTTATTGTAGCATTAAGTATAGAGGTCAAATATTAGTTGATGATATTGTTCTGCATGATCTCAAAATATGCAGAAAGACATAGTACCTGATCAAATTAAAAATTAAGAACTGACTAGGTTAACTAATTTATTTAGAACATAATTTCTTCAATGAATGGAAAAATCAGTGTCAGAGAATTAATAGAAAACAGTAGTGCTTATTAACACTTCAGATTCTAGAAGCAAGACATAATCTATGCTTGATTTGTTTTCTTTTTTTTTTTTTTTTTTTTTTCCTTCTTCCTCATTTCCTCTCAGCCTTTATTTCTCTTGCAATACTATATTTGAAGTTAAGGAAGAAGTAGTGAGTCATTTAGTTGAGGCATCTGCTCCAGGACCCCATCAAAAGGCTCAATATGGTATTCCTAGTTCAGGTGATTCATAGAAATATTTTACTTTTTGATATTTTCCTTTTGGGTTCTAAATACAGATATGTATAGCAAACAGTAGGTATAATGTCCTTTCTTTTCATGGAGATGAACATTTCTAAATGATGTTACAAAAAATATACTTATTAAAATAATAAAATATATTATTTATACTGTAT
>JANHGN010025810.1:6378-25246 GCA_024605025.1 Megaceryle maxima | reverse complement strand
ACCAACTAACCTCCCCCCCCTTAAAAAAAAAAAAAGAAAAAGAAAAAGAAAACAAACAAGCAGCTCATTAAAATCTGGAAACTTTTATAAAGTGACGCCATCTCTGCAAATCTCATTCCCTCTGCTGCAAAATGTACTTCAAAGCTTAACAAATTAAGTGGCAGGCAGGATCTTGTAAAAATAATAATAATAATTAAAAAAAAAAAAATCAAAATCCAACCAGTAACAAACGAACACAGCTTTACCTTCCAGCAAATTACTGCAGCTCCATTTTCTGACCTTTTATTTTTTCACTAGCTCCCTTCCAAGCGATTTCTCTTCCTCTCTCCCTCTCTCATGCTGGCGCGGGGCGGCTGGGGAGGAGCCCCGCCGAGGGTCCCCAGCCTGCCGGGGTGCTGGGACCGGATCGGGTAACACACCCAGAGCCGGCTGCAGAGAATTCAAATTCCCACTTTAGAAACTTTCTGCAATACTTGCGTGTCAAGTCTATTTTTACTTCCTTCCTTCATCCTGTAATAATGCTCTTCGGTCCGATGCGACGCAGCCATCTTTTGTGCTGGGTTATTCATACAACCCATAGATCAAAAGCACTTTGCCGGGGTCGATCCTGCCTTTTGCCAGAGCTGGCTGAGTCCTTTTGGTAAATAATTTATCTAGTTTGCAAAATGAGATCATCTACAATCCCAGAGTATGGACTTTTTGCCTTAAGTCTCTCTGTACAGAAACACTTGCAATCTGAATGCGTTTAATGGGTATAAATGTGTGTGGACAGGTATAACACATATAAATAGATAAATATCCACATCTGAATATATAGATGCACATTTAAGGCATTCAGATGGTATGTCTATGTGCCCATGCACACCACACACACCCCTCCCCTCAAAAATGGGCCAGTTTAAATAAGGAAATGGCGCTTTTCATGTAAAAAAAAAACCAATATAAAGTTGGAACGATCTTCATACCAGGCCTTCTACATTTGCATTTTACCACCCTGTGCATATATACAAAGGAGGCAAAAATAGAGAGTTTTAAATGAGAGGGTAAGTCTACAAAAGATGGATCGTTCTCTGTGAATCTACTGAGCTAAATGCAATAAAAGTTGATTAGTCTTGTTGACAACAGAGCTCACAGAGGTTTCAAAGTCCAGCTCTAGGAGCAATCTGACAGCTGCATGCCCTCGAAGAACCCCTTAAAACAAAATAAAATTCCTACGATGAGATGCTTGCAGAATCAAAGAATTTCTTACTGAAATAATAACATTCTGATGATTATGTCTAGTCATCAGCCATTGGTCTTCATGAAGATGATTAGGGTCATGTCCAAATGATCAATTCAACACTCTGAAAAGCCTAGTTCATGAGAAACCTTGGGTGTCCCTCACCCTGCAAGCTTGAGTTCTCTTGCCAGAGCTCCAATTATCTGGCAAGATTTGAGCCAACAGTAGAAAGAAAGGTTCAGACACCCCATGGAAGACATACAGGGGGAAGGATGAGTGTGGCTTGTGAAAGGAGAGTGAAGACTTCACAGATCACTACTGGGTTTCTGTGAAGGATTCAGCCAAAGTGTGAGGAACATGATATTCTTGATGTATTCTACCTGGCCTTCTAAAAAACTCTTGGCAGTGTCTCCCCCCTGTCTCAGGGAAGCTAATCTGCCAGAGGAAAGGAGGCCATGGTCTCCTAGGAAGGTTACAACTACTCAAAAGAACAGCAGCAGAGTGGCAATAGCTGATGCTTTTCACAGCAGAGGGAAGTGGAATTTCACAGGCAAGTGTGTGCATGTTGGCACTGCTCAAAGTATTGCTGAGTGAGCTGGAGAAGACAGTAAGATGATCTGTGGATAACTAAGTTGTCTAGGACAGTGAAGAAGACTCAGTGTGAAGAACTGAAGGAGGAGTTCACCATACTAAGCAGGAAACAAAAGGTGGATTAAATTTGGTATAAATAGAAATGTAAAGTTGTACACATAGGAGTGAAGTCACATCCAAGATGATATGCTCTAACACAGGATGCTTTGTGGTGGAAGGGACCTTTAAAGGTGATCTAGTCCAAACTCCCTGCACTTCACATAGACATCTTCAACTCGATCAGGTATTATTAGTCAGGAACAATATTTTTAATACTTTGGTGCAGGTGTTAAGCACATTTTTGTTCACCAAAGAGCGCGCTGAATGCCGGGAAGTGCTACCAAAGGAATGGCAGCTAAAGCAAAGATCACTAATGCTGTGGATTCTTGATGAACCTGCACCTCAGGTTCCATACAGAGGGCCGGTTCTCCATCTCAGAATGAAATGCTACATCTGGCAGAGGTGCAAACACGGCCAAAAAGAGAGATCTGAAGCATAAAGTGGGTCCTATGAAGGGAATGTCTAAATTGACTCTTCCATCTGGAAAAGAAACCGCTGAGAAGGGATATTGCAGACATCTGCAAAAAGCCCCAGGGGAACAGAGAAGGTGAAAGAAGACTTTGTCTTCCCGTTCTGGAGAAGGGAAAAGGAAGCTTAGCTGCAGGCTTTAGAGGATAAAAAGGTGGTTCCTCACAGAAGGTGTAACAAGGGGTTTCAATCTCTTCCACCAAACATTGGGGATACTACAAGTTTACATGAATTCAAAACCCCAAACCAGTGACAGAGCAAATTCACAAAAGAAAACCCATTAAAGGTCACTAAATACAAAGGTACCAACCTCTGGCTCCAGAAGTCCCTCAGTTGCACATTGCTGGGTGAGTGTCCAGGGCAGTCTTCTGTTTGCTCTGTACTTACAGTTTTCCCCTGGCTGTCCTCTGCTGCTGGCTGTGGGACATGTTCTTCACATGCTGTTAGGAGAACTGCATGTCATCCAGAAGCTCATATCTCACTGCACTCCTGTTTTATTGTCTAAAATATCACTTTTTTGTGTGTGTGATACCCCAGTCCTACCTCTCCACTGTTTTACAAATATCACGACATACTTTAAAATGACACATGTAAATGCATCAGTCAATAGCAATAAAACTCTTCTGGTCAAAACCTGTGAAATTGCTTTTGTTTGTGCCACTCTGGCTTTCTCAGTATCTTCAGGAGCAAAGCTTTCCAAAAGTCAGTAATGTTTACACTATGTAACTCAAAAAATGCATTAATTATTCTAATCTACATTAAGAAACTATTATTAAGAACTCCACATTAAAGGCAATTTAAACAGAAGCTTCAAATTAGTGAAGCTTCAGTATGGTAGAACACAACTATCAAAGCTTAGAGCCCAATGCAGAAACGAACTGAACTAACCATGTACAGCTTTTTATCCACATTTTTACATCATCATTGTACAAATGTTATGCTTTGAAATGCTCATCTCATCTCTTCCAGCAATACCAGAGCTGGGCAATAATGGGAATCTTCCCTTCAGGCTAAACAAATGGAGAAGAAAGAAAAAAAAAAAAGTTCTTTTACATTTTTCTGTGAGAGGAAAATGGTAGCAGGGAGAATGATCATTTGGGATTTGAAAAGTTGTGCTTTGATAGGAAAAAAAATATTCCTTTCAAAACACTAATGTGGATGAGGAGCATCTAATGGAAAAGTCATCTCCAAAACTTGTGTTTTGACAGCACTGAGATGGGATTGCAGCTGAACTTTTCCATTTGTCTGTTCTCCTCCTTCCTTAAACTAGCAGTAAAACGGGATGGATTTCACAAGATATTTTAATGAATTTATATATGGCAATGGGACAGGTTTAGGCCAGGCTTTCTTTGGTCCAGCTCAAAAGGACAGCAAAATACTTGATGAATATTTAGTTATTACACTTCCTAACAGAAAGGCATTTTCATTCCTATTAGAAATACAAATTAAAGTAAGTTTGTCTTGAAAACACCACGTGCCCAGAATCAGTCAGATGCATCAGTGGCAACTTCAGGGCTGAAATTTTTATTTCAACCCTCAATTTTGAATTTCAGAAACTAACCCAATACAGAGGATCTAATGTGTAAGAACACAGAGCAGTTTTAGCTGCACTGCAGTTCCCACTGCCCCCTAAATACTGACATTTTGAAGTTTTCATAGAGCAAGGAGGTGTTGCCATTCGAGATTACCAAGGATAAGTTTCTGAGAAAACCACACAATTCAACTCTTTCCTGCCTTTCTTATACATAACTCATCACACCCAGATTTTAATATCTGTGTTCTTATTTCAAACCTACTCTGCCAATTTAGTATATGAGCAGCACCTCAATCTTTGCTCTATTGAACAAATTTCTTAGAAAAACTCTGATTTTTGTGCCATTTTATTAGTGGGATAGTTCAAACTGCTCATAGAAGGCCATAAACCTCAAGTTTAAGAAAATACACTGATTAGTGCTTACATTTAAGCATGAGAATAATCTTCTGTCTATTCAGCCCGAGTATTTATGGCTATGCTTTACTTTAAGCACACGCTGAAATTCAATTAACTTTGTTTTAATCATGGGCTTAAGTGCTTTGCCTCTCTGAGGATAATAAGACCATTGGCATTTCATTTAGCTGGCTGAGCTTGTTTTTAAGTAAATCTCGTACTCTCAAGCACAAACTGACAAACATGCAAGTAAGAGTTGCCTTTTTGCCTAAAGACAGAAAATGATAAACGGAGTAGTTTTCCAGTCCATAAGGGGAAACACCTAGGCATGGAATAGATTTTCATTTCCCTGATACTATCATATTAATTGTCTGGTAGCAAAATGCTGCCTTGCAAGAAGAGATCGTGCCATCTTTGATCTCCTTCTGTGCCTGACCAAGGAGAGACACAAGCGTTATTTTCCAGTGAAATGGAGAACGTTTGTTTGCTTGTTTGCTAGACAAAAGGAAACGTCTTTGAGACATTGTGGGCCATAGCTTCACTTGATATGAATTGGCACGTCTCTTTCATTCCAGAGGAATTACACTAATTTTACACCTCAGCGTACATCTCAGAGACTTTCCACGTCATGTATAAACTTGAATAGAGAGATTCTGTATCATGAGGTGAGATCATAATATGCAAGTGTTTCACAGACATAAAACTATGAAGTCTGGGAATGCTAGTAAATACGGTATGGTCTGGTCATTAAGTGGGACCAATTGTTTATAGGAAGAATTAACCAGTTGGTAGGCAGAGCCAAAAAGCAGTTTCCTCTGCCATGCTCCTCCTAATTAACAGCCTTTCCCCAGTGAAGCAGTAAAATGCAAAATCATGGTTCTATTAAGTCTTACATGGCTCAAAAAAAAAATCCTTTCAAACATCATTAATATTTGATCTGTTCACTGGAGGAGTGACCAATATAGAAAGAAGTACAAGAATAACTGAAAAATTAGAACCTTACATGACTGGCTAGGATATTTCTGATGCAGTTGGAGAATAATGCCAGTTTTATCACCATGCCAATTTAAAAGAAATAAATTGTATTACTTTGTCATGATTGCTTCAATTAATGTGGAATAAAACATTTTCAGAATTTTCCAACACTGTTAGTGTTTATGGAACCAGACCAAAAGCAAACCCAGCAAAATCAGAATCTCTGTTTTCCATACAACTGCTTCTATTAATAGTGAGATTAATGAAGGCTTGGTATAAAAAAAAATAAAAATACATTGAATGCATGTAGCATAATTCAATTTTTATCTTGTGATCATCACTACAATTATTTTCATATACAGGAAAAAATATTCCTAGCGGAAGAATGACAATGCTGAACGGATATTGGGAGAACTTCAGACAGGAAACCTGGTACCTTCAAAACCAAGACTATTGAAAAGTTCTGAGTGATTCATAACCAATTTAGAAAGCTGAGAAACTGCCACCAGCTGCTCATCTTGGCAAGACCTGGAGAGTGACTGCAGGTAAGACCAGGGCACTGTGGGTGCCAACACCTGAACTGCCACACGCACCTTGGAGGATGTCCCCAGCCGAAGGCAGAGCCATCATTCACACCATCATGCAGCCCAGGGAGCTGGTCCAGCCCGAAGAGGTGGAAGGAGAGTGGACTTTCCCCACTGCAGGCCAGTATTGCTGTGGGACACAAAGATGAATAATGATGTGAGACCATGAGAAGCTTGCAATTAGCACTTGGGGGTTTCCCTCAAATGACAACATAACAGTAGTGCTGATGGTGGCTCCGAAATTTACAGGCAACAAAAGTGCAGGAGCAGGATGGCATTTCCTAGGTCCTACCCTTTACCTGACTGACAAATACCTCTTTCTAACTCAAAGAAATACCATTTTTGGTTTGCAGAGGTCTATCTCCGGCTGGTTGCTTCCCCTGCCTTTTGCAGACTTTGCAGCAAGGAAGAGTTTAATTTCAGATATAAGCCCTAAATATATTGTTTAGTGCTTTCTTCTAAAAGGGGAAAAAAAAAAAAAAAAAGAAACATCCAGGGGCAAAATGATTTCAGGCTGTTCACATTCCTGACATGGAAAAACCTGTGGTTAGTCAAAGATAATCCTGTTATTTCTACCAGTTTTACAACCATCACTTCCCATTGGGTGTTTATGAAGCTACATCAATGCAAAGGTAGAACAAAGTTAAACCATCCCAGCTTCTGAGTACAGAAAGGCTTTTGGACCTCTATAAAAGTTCACTTTCTTGTTGTAAATGACAATAATTCCTGGGTGCTTTGCATTTAAACATCAAATAAGATGCAAGGCTTCAGATGTGCTTTCAGTCTGTGCTGGAAATCAGAGGTAAAACCAAACCAAAACATTAAGAGTTAATAGCTTCTTTGGAACAAATTATCATTCACAGTACCTGAGCAACCACTCCGAGTTCATAAAGTTCAGTGAATTCAGTAAAATTTAAATGAGATTATTGTGTATTAAAGGTTACATCATATGGGTGTTTTATGCAGGCAAAAGCCTTGCTGCTTTCTTTCTGAATAGGGCCTGATTAATGACAGCAAAATTCAGCTCCACGTTAATGCACCATTTAGTGCCCCACTTTTGCACGCTGCAGTGCTACATCTGTGCCCATTCCATCCTCTCAGTTAAATCAGAAGCAAAACAGAATAGATTTTGATGATGCATTCCTAGTGTCTCTCACCTGGTCTTCCTCGTAAGCTGACTGGCCCTTTTTGTAACCAAAAGGACCAGAAACAACCTCCTTTCCCATCTGGAGGTCTTTAAATCTTGGCTTTTAAATTTCTTTATGGTAGCAGAGAGAAAAAACCCGATGAATATAGACCATATTGATGCTCTGCATGCAGAGTGCCCTCCCTTGCAAAGGGCACAATGCACGAGAATCATCCACTTTTATTGCCTTTGGTTATTGTTTCCTTCCCTCGCCACAGATATTTCCCACAGTGCCACTGTTTTCTCGTGGCCTCCTTACTCATCCAAGCTAATAGTTAGAGGCACACTGGGCATTTTGTTATGCCTTTTTTTTTATGTTCTGGTAGGCATGAAAACGCTCAGTAGGGATTCCATTATGTTCTAGCACTTGTGTTGAAGGGTGAAATAACTTCACGGCCTGTCAAGAGGAGCGATGTGTCATGAATAGCTCCTTCTTTATTCTACGTATTTTTATTTAAACATTCTTAACCATGTTTTGTAACAAGCTGCTTTCACTGTACTGGACTGTCTGGAGGAGGAGGATCTGGTTTAACGTTCAAATGACCGTGAAAGATTGGAGAGAAGCAACAAACAAGAACATCTCTGTATTAAGTTATCAAACTTTTTTCTAGGGATATGAGGCCGGAGAGCCAAATATTAGCAAAGAGTTTTTGCCTTTCTTCATTGTTCTGCTTCCTTTGTTTTCTGAAATTTGCATTGTTTTCACCTGGGTATTGATTTCATCTCAGACTTTGACAACTTTGTCTCTTCTGTGTTTTCCTTGAAGACTGAACGTGTCAGAATTTACATGGGCAGAGCAAAGGGTGAACCAGCAACAAACCCCAAAATATCTGTGCTCCCCACTGGCATCCTTTTACTGATAAACTTCACATTCTTGTCAACAACGTTTCCAACTCCAGAAAAGGTCAGATTTGCCATTTTTACTGTGTTACTAGAACTCATCTCATTACCACATTCAGCTAAATAACTGCACTGAGGCTTTGGTCAATGGACATCTCTGAGGAGTTTGTTTTCATGAAATATCCAAACATCTGTTTACAGTATCAAGCATGTGAAGGTCGTTTCGCCTCAGCGAGTGGCTCTGCCTGGAAGGGACTGTGACACAGGTCAAGGATGAAGCATCAGCAAGAGAAGAGGAAAGGGCATTTTCCTCCTCTCGAAGCTCCTCACAGTGCAGCTCAAGCCAGAAGTTAACTGCGTATTCCTGACTTTTCCTCAGCCCTTTAAAACAGTTATGTCAGCAATGGAAGGATTTTGTATATTCACAAGATGAAGTCAAGTCACAAAAACTTTTCATAGTCTGATAGTCCTTCTGACTTGAGTTTGCTTTTCAGATCTCTCAGGGGTTGGCCAAAGCCACCAACTCTGATGGTACATCAAAGCGGGACGATGCATCAGCATTAGCACAGCCTTCATTATCTTGCCTTATGGACTAGGCCATGCTCATTGCTAACATTTCTTAAAGAAGCCATGATGTTATATGTTCTCTCAAATGCCCACCTTTAAAAACAGTCTGGATGCCAAATTCTAGAATGTTAAGTTGAAAACCTAAGAGCAGTTTCTTCACAATACTTGAATCGGGAGCATCTGTTGTCGCTTTGCCCTAAACCCCACTCATTGTGAGCACCACACGTGCTGCCTGGAGGCAGGCTGAGACTTAGGTCATGACTCAGAGTGTTGTTAATCTTCCTTCCTTAGGGTTTCCTTCCTCCCTGACTCCAGGACGTGGGTCCTACACCAGCCTTCTGCCTGGAACAAAGGGTGGCCCCACTGCAGCATCTCAGGCTCACCTCCTGCAAAGGAAAGGAGTTCACTGTGAACACGGCCCCATCGGTTCCTGCTGACATCCAGGGAAGGGACAGAGCTGCCCTGCTGAGACCTCTCACTTTGATGATGCGCCTGGTAGTAGATCCAGGAGCATCAGACCATGGAGCCCATCCAGGAGTCTGCTTAGCAAATCCAGACATGGCCAGGTTCAAGTACTCTGTGCAAAGTCCTTCATTTCACTCAGCGTCCACAGTAGCAGGATGCCAGTAGCCAGCAGCTGTAAAAAGCGAGATCATGAAGTACAGAGACTGTAGCAATGGGCTGGCTTGTGGCTTGCCAGAAGTCACAGCCTGTGCCCATCTCATGATGCACCTCCAGAAACCGTCAGTCTCGTGTCCTCACCCTGAAACCAAAGCTCTGCTCTCAGCCAAGGCACTGTATCAACTGCAGTCTGACCTGTACAATGGATACCACCCAATGACAAACTTCACATCCTGTCCTCTGCCCCTGAAGTGAAAAGCAAAGGGGAAAAAAATATTTAAATTGTTTCATTACTCTTCTAAAAAGATGGCAGTGAACTGGACTTATGCAGCCTTCATAGTAACGGGAAATGTGAGAACCCTCTTTCTAAATCTCTGTAGTTCTGTGCTGATTATTTACAAGTCCTAAAGACAAATTTCATTAACAACATTCCCCTCATAACTTGGCATGGGAAATTCTTTTTCACCCTTGGTTAAGAATATATCCTAAAAATGGTAACATAATATTATCCCATTGACCCAGAAGAAAAAAGTTTCAGGACTGATTAAAATAGACAGCTATATAGATTCAGTGGCATAGATGTGTAAACTGAAGTGCTAGCACCAAAATAATACCAAAAAGCTTTAAAAAAGCAGTAGAACAATTTGGCTCTGTCCTCAAGCTGAATGATCATGGATTTCCTATAACGGGAAGAGTTGAAAGGAAGTTTTAACCTGCAAAGCCATAGTGAAGAATAACAACGTTTCTACAATTTGATGGTAACTTTAAGCAAAATAAGGTGAAAACGTGGGGAGCTTTGCACCATGGATCTAGGCTTCCCCTTTTGGGGAATATCACATAGTGGCTGGGGTTGCAAAAGTGATTCAGTAAATTGAGCAGCACGAAGGTAACAGTTGCTGGGTTTGTTTTTATCAGTCCCATGGCTTTGATAAAAAAACCTGAAACCAACCAAACAAAAAAACCCCAAACAAACAAACACCTTTCCTTTGTTTCAATTTTCTGAGACTTTTGAGAAAACTTTTTCTTCCACTTTTTCAAAATAAAATCAGCAGCTCTACCTGATCCGTAGGAAATAACCGTAAACTTCAGGGAAAACTGCTAGCTGCTTGCAGCTTGTGCTTAAAGGACACAGACCACACTTTGTGCTCCCTTCTGCCTCACAAACATTTTATCAGCTAGAAGAAAATAAATAACATCCCAGCGCTGATTTGCATTCACCAGCTCAATGAAAGAGAGGCAACACAGAAAAAGTAATCACAGGGGAATGTACAGAACATTAAAACCAGCAGCAAAAGGTAGTGCATAGTCAAAACACAGGTGCTTCACCATCATATTTTCACTCAAGCTTCTGTATCCTCAAATAACCTGCACAAAAATCCCTGGAAGAGGTGGTGGTGGTGGGAGGATTCTGGAGGGGAAAGGAAACAGGCTGAGTGGGACACAGAGCTGGTGCCAGAGAATCAGTGACAGCAGGAAGGTTCTGGATTAAACTTCTTCACATACAAAACTGCCAGCTCACAGGCTGGGCTCTCTGGTGGGCGACCTGCTTTTACTTTCTCAGAGGAACAGATAGGACCTGTGAGTTACATGTGTGACAGTTGTGGTGGTTGGGGGATAGAGAATAAAGAAAATACACCCTTTTTGGTTTTTCTTGGCTGTGAATTTTGCAACTAAAAATTCAACACTGACCCTTTGTGAAGAAAGGGAGAGGAGAGGGCAGGGCTGGACACCACAGTGCACATCAGCCCTGGCTGCCATGAAAAGTGAAGCTCTTCATGCCCAATATGCTGAAACTGAATCACAATAAAACTGATACCATAAATATAATAGTGTTGCATTCATGTTACTCCAGTTAAACACTCCTTTCTGCAGGGTAAGAAGAAAGAAGAGCCAGGGCTGTTGGAGAGTAGATGTCCCACACGCTTTTTTACCATCTCTGGTCAGAAGAGACAAACCATAGATGATTGCAATTATAAACCAGGGGCCTGATCTAGAGTCTATTGAAGTCAACAGGTTTTAATTGACGTCAGCAAGCACTGGGATGGGCCCCCAGAGCTTCATTGCACGCTAGCAACATCTTGACTGCTGTCAGCTGGAGCTTCCCTGGGTGGATTTCAGGACTGGCTCAGATGCTCAGGCTCCCTCTCCTTGCAAGATGGGTAAGAGGGCACCGTGTAAGCACCGGGCTGCAGGTTTTAAGGCTGGTTCTAAACAAGGACCAAGCTTCAGTATATCGTGCAGCAGCCTTGGGCTGTGCTAAATTAATGCCATCTGCTACTGGCCTTCCTCCCCTTGCCTCCTCCCACCTCCTCCCTCAGGGGGCTTCTGACAGTGGAGAATAGCTGGAGTACAGTCACAAGCATCACGCCTCTTCCTGTCCCTAACACACCCTTTACACCCTTTGTTTCTCTCTAAGTGTCATGGGTGGAGTAGGATCCCAGTACCGCTGGCTCCAAACCAGCTGGCAGTGTCTGGCCAGGCTCAGCCCCATTTCTCCCAGACTTGGAGGACCTGAAGCAAGCAGAGCCTCCGCTCTACAATCTCCAGGGGTTAATGATGGGGTTTTTTCACCCAGGAGAGGAGTTCTTTTCAGTGACATCACCAGCCTCCTGGCTGAAAGCTTATGAACTTTCCCAACGCAGAGGAGAATTGCAAATGCTGTGTGAAATCTCTTCTCGCCCTAGGTTGAAACCTTTGCCAACAGCTCGTTCGGGGCAAAGCTCCCACCCGAGCCCGAAAGTTCAAAAGGTAGGAGCCATTTCTCACCATCGGTGTTTGTGAAAGTAAAGATCTTAATTACATTTGGCATTTCTAATAGTCAGTCTCCTGCTAAACAAATGACATCATTCGTGGCCCTGGCAGTAAAAGAGCCCACTGTAAGGGACTGTAAACAAGAGTCCATCCAGCCTTAACAAAAGGAAGGGGAGGAGGGGAGAAATCTCGCTAAATGACCATGATGTTCACATTTTTTTCAAGTATTAGACGTGTCCTGATACTTCTGCAAAATGGTTTTGAAATGGGGGATAAAACACAGAAACTGGGAGTTTGGCAACCATAAAGAAAATCACTGAGCTCGGCACCAATCAGCCACTCAGGCTGGGTCATGGTCACCCATGGATCTGAATTTTTTTGGGTGCTAAAGATCTGCAAGGCTGGACTGAACCTCCTCCTGATTATTGAATGCTGTGTTTGACATTTCTCCAGGATGCATTTTCCAAAGCAGGACTTGTGTTCACAGTTCCTTGTGGAAAAATGCTTGCACACCATTGCTCTCATCCTCATACCATGCCTTTGACCTGCGGGTGTCACAGCTCCCACCTCTGTTGAAGAAGGAAGAGATGGTTGCATTGAAGCCTAGAAGGAGCTCCCTCTAGAGAGGAGCAAAGCAGCTCATCCCCAGCAGGGAGGAACTCCACAGGATTTTGATGTAGCAATGTATCATATCAGCTCCTTTGGGGGGAAACATCACAATGCAGGAGCACCAAATCATGAGTAAGTGAACAGACAAAAATTCCTTCCTTCCTTCAAAAAAAAAAAAAAAAAATTTAAAAATAAAATAAATCAATCTCAGGCTGCTGCCTTTCAGTCTCAGCTTATGTATTTTCTAGTTTGCACCTGTACAGCAGCCTGTCCCATGGCTGTGCTGGGAATCAACACAATGCCACCTCGGAGCGACTCATGTTGCCAACATGGGAGGATTCTTCAGACCTTTCCTTTCCTCGTAATGATCCCGCTCAACTCCCGTTTGTGATATTTGAGGGCATCTCAGCGTGAAGCGCTACGAACACAGACCATTAATTGTAACAGGATGTGGTTAGAGGCTTTTTGGTATCTACGTGCCCATAACTGTAACCTGCATTCAGCTATTTTCAGCCCTTTATGCAAATAGAAGCAACATTTGCATTTGGATCGCCTTCAGTGCATAGATGTGCTAGATGATAAATTAAAAGTACAGCGTAAGGGCAATACCCATCTGTTCCATGTCAAATACATCTTATGTTTTCCCCTCGCTGGGTTCTGTAGATGGATGCCCTTTACCAGATTGCTTTTTAGACACTCACATTCACCACTGAAAAACAACTGCTCATTTGGACTGTGAGTGGAACTATGATCTTAATACTTTCCCACTGCTCAGTTTTTGAAATCTCCTTCCTAGCTGTGCTTATGACAGCTTCCTTACCCTAAGGAAAGATCTCCTTTGTCTTTTCTTGCCTTTGCAAAAGTAAAATCACAGAATGGTAGGGGTTGGAAGGGACCTCTGGAGATCATTGAGTCCAACCCCCCTGCCAGAGCAGGAAAATATGGGATAGGTTCTCAATCCAAGCCTACAAAGTGAGATGGGTTCACAACGTGCCTTTCTCTTAATGTAGTTGCAAGGAGCTCTCTGAATCAGTCACAGTATCATCGTGCAAACCCTTTCATAGTAGTTAAGCTTTATTCATAGCAGCGCTCGCCGTGCGGAGTGTGAAAGAGGCCATTTATGCTTAATAATTATAATAACCAGCAGTTGGGGACCAGGAAAAGAAAGGAAAATAAAACCCCGCAGAACTTTACAGGAAAGGACATTTAGTGTTGCCAGGAGGGTGAGAAGGTCAGACATCTGGTGGTTAGTCTCACCCTGGATTACAGACAGGAATGCACGGCCACCAAGGTGGGGCTTGGCTGGCCATGGGGCAAAGATGCTTGTGGCCAAAGGGATGTTGGGGTGTCTCAGTGTGCCCCCCGTTTGCACCAGACCTCTTTTGTTCAGGGGTGCAGAGCACAGAGCAGAACTCATTCTTCACAGCCCAACTCCCAAGGTAGGAACAACAAGGAGGACAAAAGCAAGCCCTGCAAAAATTTTGGAGATTAAGCTGGTGTGAAGACTACCAAAAGAATATTTATGAAATCTGTCAGAAATAATGTCATATCAGTCCCTGTTAATCATCAAAAAACTCCAACTAACAGGGATCAGAGACCTGTGTGCCTTCACTCAGTGGTCATGGAATCACAGAACGGTGGGGGTTGGAAGGGACTTCTGGGGGTCATCTGGTGCCTCCCCCCTGCTCCATCCAGCAGGGGCACCCAGAGCAGGGGGCCCAGCAGCGCAGGGTCCAGGTGGGGTTGGGAATCTCTCCAGAGAAGGAGACTCCACAACCTCTCTGGGCATCCTGGGCCCAGCTAGGACACCCTCACAGCAAAGAATTTTCTCCTCCTGTTCGGATGGAACCTCCTGGGTTCCAATTTGTGCCCACTGCCCCTTGTCCCGTCACTGGGCACCACTGAAAAGACTCTGGCCCCATCCTCTTTACACCCACCCCTTAGCTCTTGCTCAGCATTGATCAGATCCCCTCTCAGTTTTCTCCTCTCCAGGCTGAACAGCCCCAGGTCTCAGCCTTTCCTTCTAAGAGAGATGCTCCAAAAAGAGACATGATTCCAAACTTCCAGGGCATAGACTTCCAGATATGTGTGAAGAATAAAAAAAAGGGTCTGTTTTGGGAAGTCAGCTGCAAACCACCTTGTCACCTGCAGATCTTTCTGTAAAGGGTAACAGCTATTGCTGCTTTATTCTGTTCTAGTGAGGCAAAAACATGGCAAGGTTCTGAAACCGTATCAAACCATTGCAGTGTCCTCCCGTGAGAGCAGCAGGATGGGAGCTCAAATGGTCAGCTCTCACTTGGCCACAAGTCACTGACATACGTACACTAAGAAGATCTCCATTTTCTTAAAGCCTAAAATAATGCTGGAGTTCAACCTTCAAGAGCTCAGCAATGCACAAGAAAAAAAAAAAAATCCATCTTATTATCAAACCCTGTAAGGTCTTACAATGTTTTTCCTTCAGTGCTGCAATTTCAACACGCCCAGCATTTATTGTAAGTTATCTCAGACATTCACTGTGTTCAGTTTACGTTCATCTCCATCTATTTTTAACAAAAAATAAACTCAAGCACAGACTGAAGCGGTAGACTATTTCTCTTGAGTATCATAAGACTGCTTGAACACATCTTTTCCTGGCACTTAGTCCATTGGTTTATGAATTATTTTGTTACACTGAGTGCATGGTTGATAGTTTAATGGCTGGAAGTGGTTGTTCTCAAAATATGGATGGAGTTGTCATGGTAATACATTGCTAGGAAGATTAAGGCATGCTTAAATTAAGGCATGCATTCAATTCTCCCCCGTTTTAGCTACTCTTTCCTTGCCATGTTTGGAGAACATCCTATCTAGTGCAATTCTCCAAGATGTCTTACTGGATTCCCCGTCAAGCAGTGACGAACCCAATGCCTTGAGTCACCAATTTGCCATCCCTGGGCTCCAGCCAGTCCCGTGCAGCGTGTGGAGGGGCTGGCAGGGCAGCGATTGGCCTCCAGCACTGCCTCTTTAGTAATACCAGGAATTCCTTCCAGCCCCTTTGAACTAAATCCTGAACAGACTCAAACTCCACTGGAGCATTTGACTCCAAGACACATGGGAAGGTTTTTGCAAAAGCACAGAACAGCTCATACAACCATGAGAGCTGGTTTTCTAGAATTGGATTCTTAAGAGTTTTAAAGGAATTGGTAATGACGGATGGGGCTTGAGGGGATTTTCAGAAACTTGTAATGAAAGTGTTGCCCCTGGGGTTGCCTCCCACCTGCCCCATGCAGCAATCTATTCAGAGAAAGTTGCTGTAGAGATTCCTATCAAGCTCTGACAAAGATTTCAGTTGAGTATCTCAGTATTTCTGATAAAGCGATATAATTTCTGGCTTCTGTTGAAAGAGATCAGCTGACACCAGTTAAATCTCTGGTCATCTGTCACTGGGGTTTTTTTCATGCAGCCTCAGAGACAGAGATGGAGATCGTGTGTGTGGGTGGGAAGGGAGAAACATCATTTCCCCAAAAGCAGCTCCCTGTAACCAGTCTACCTCAGCCTTCTCAGTAGATTTAGTTTGTGCCTCCCCATCCACACCCAGTAAAAAAGAATATATCTTAAAACCTTATCTTTGAGAAAATGCATATGGGAAAGGAGCGTTATTGGTGGTCCCATGCAGGGTCTCAAATCCATGCTGGTATTTGATATGTGAACAAAAAGAAACTTTCAGACATTGAAACTCAAGGGGAGGAAAAAAATAATAATAAAAAAAGAAAGCAAAAACCAAAACAAACCACCAAAATAAAAGGCCAGTCTATGAACATGTGGTAATGCAATTTTCAGAACTTCCCAAATGGAACAGAAGCCCTGTATTTATTTCTAGACATCCTATTGCTGTGGACAAAGCAAATCCACAGCAATAAGAGTTAACAAAGAAAAGAGTTTATTGTCAAATCCACTAACACGGAGTAGTAACTACTCATAACTTCAGTCAACACCTTTCTTGTAAACCCAACAAATAAATATTCACCGCCCTGTACGTGATCTGCAGCTTGCAGCAAAGATGACCCCAAGCACATCCCAAGCACATGGGAAAAGGATCAAAACAAAAAGCACGTGATGGTTCTTAACAGAAGCTACGTTATCCATGGAAGGGACAAACACACATGGCCTTCAGATCCGTGTGAAACAATACCAGGGCTGCAGCAGGGCTGTAACTGGGAAAAGCAGATGCTGCCCAAAGCCGAATCCACTTGAGAAGTTTAACATGCACAATGCTCATCAGGAAATCAGCTTTCACGTGAGCAGAGAAGAGCTCTTTGCAAACCTATTTCCAGCTAACATTGATGAAACGAGTGACAGAGAGACTCAAGAGGCAGAATCCAGACCGGGATCCACAAGTTCACTCGGTCTGGTTGAGTTAGCCCTTGTATTCAGCTTCTTGTGGAGATGGGAGCCAGCTCCAGCATCAGGGCCTGGCTTGAGGTCAAGAGCTACTGAAAAACGTAGGAACAGTTCTGCAGCATTTCCCCTTAAGAGATGCTGATATCCAAGGCAAGGAGCACAAAACTTCAGCTGGTTCACATTCATGGGAAATTAAAAATGCACACAAAGCACGAGGGTCCCCAAGACACAGCAGGAGGGGGGGAAATCCTCCCTGAGCCACATGTTTTGGACTCCTTCAAAGATGCCTTCAGTTTAACCCTCACATCTAAAGCTCTTTCTGCAAATGTATGAAAAGGAGCTCTAGCTTTTACTGGGTGCCAAATCCATTGTTTTGGCTAGAGAGTAAAATTAGCTTTGGGCCAGTGGAACAGACTGGATGATTTACTGAAGTCCCTTTCACAGCACTTGCCATCATTTTGTAATCCAATTACAACACGCAGAGGGTTTTAAAAGCATCCAAGGGCAACGTTGGCCTCCCCGTGCAGTACAAACGTGCATAGGTCATATGGAAGTTACCAGCAATGTTTTTAAGAACTAAAATATCCTAATTCTTTTAGCTACTCCCCATTCACAGTAACAGACATGGCAAACACACCATGTTTGTGGCTGATTTAGAGCTAAGAGTTTACAGCTCAACAATGAAAAAGCAGCAGCTAAAATGGACAAGTATCAGTGGTGTTCATGTGGACTGAGAATCTCCAAAGGAATGCTCTCCTTGAACTGTCCTGGAGGAAGGCGTGGAGCTTCATGTGTGTATGTGCAGGTGGGCATTCACTGTTTTCCATGCACACAACTTATGGATGGGAGAGAAAGAAACCTCTGCACTCAGCTACGACAGCCTACCTCAATAGGAAAAGTTTGTTCACCACATTTCATAGAATGGTTTGGGTTGGAAGGATTAAAGATCATCTAGTTCCAATGTCCCTGCCATGGGCAGGGACACCTCAAACTAGACCAGGTTGCTCAAAGCCCCATGCAACCTGGCCCTGAGCACTTCCAGGGATGAAACATCCACAACCTTTCTTGGCAGCCCATTCCAGTGCCTCACAGTAAAGAATTTCATCCTTATATCTAATCTAAATCTACCCTACTTCAGTTTTAAAACATAATTTCTTGGCCGTCACTATGTGCCCTTGCAAAAAGCCCCTTCCCATCTTTCCTGGAGGCCACCTTTAAGTATTGAAAGGCTGCAATAAGGTCTCCCCAGAGCCTTCTCTTCTCCAGGCTGAACACCCCCAAGTCTCCCAGCCTGGCCTCACAGAGGAGGTGTTCCTGCCCTTGGATCATCATCATGACCCTCTTGAGCAGGTCCCATGGCATTTCAGCTTCTTCATTCTCTTTCTACACCAGGGTAATTACAATCAAATCTTGAAGTGCTAAGATGACAGAAAAGACCAAAGCTTTTCTTCCTGTCATTACCAAGCATGAGAAGGTGACACTCAGGGTCCCAACGAGGAGGTGCAGGAGTGCTGCATCCACAGTCCCCACCACTGCATCACTCCTGGCCTCTCTGGATCTCCCACAGGATCTTGCAGAGGAACTGCAGCGCATTGCGGACAGGGCCAAGTGAATAGCAAAGCTCAGGCCAAAAGTGACATGGGAAACAGACAGGTCCTGTGAAAGGGAGGTGGCTGCAGCTCTGCTATTGCTGTTGGCCTCCCACCCTGCCCGGGGCAGCCGCGGTGCTGTGTGGGGAGCCACAGAGGATCTGCAGAACGGAGACAGCTGTAGCTGCCCCATGGTTAGGGTGGAAACCCAGCTTGTCAGGGTGAAGGAAAAACAGCTCTCGTGCCCTAAGGCTATTCTTCCCCTTCCTTTCTAAAAAAACCCCAATAAAACCCAAACAAACAAAAAACCCCCCACAAAATACCCAACAAAAAAATCCCAAAACAAAACAAAACCAAAACACCCCAAACCAAATAAAAAAAAAAAAATCAAAACCAAAATCAACAAAAACCAAACAACCCCAAAAAAACAAAACCAAACAAACAAACCCCACCAAACAAAAAACA
>JANHGN010025807.1:0-48749 GCA_024605025.1 Megaceryle maxima | reverse complement strand
GTATTTCTCCACCTCGAGCAAGACTCTTCTCCATTTGTTTCCCAAGTGAAACTGGATTTACCCTTTTGCTTGAAAAGAGAGGGGAGGGGAATAAAAACAAAACAACAACCAAAAAAAAAAAATCAAAAATCATCTTCTCTGTCTCTCAAATCTGCACTTAAAAATCACATTGGATCGCTGGGCTCAGCAAGTTGGACCATCTCAAGCTTTGCCATATTTAACGCAGGGTTAACTTGGTTTGCAGGAAGGAAATTTCATGGCATCGAGCACGGTGTATTTAGGTGGTGCATAGTCACTGCTGCTCTTTGGGAGCACTCAAACTCCAGCATGTGACACTGTTAACCTTGGACAGGGATTCCATTAAGGCATGTTGCTTTCGCAATGAGTTGGTTTTTTTTTTTTTTTTTGACAAAAGCATCCCCCAAAAGCAGTCACTGGCTGTGTTAAATATTCAGGCTTGTAAAATGAAAGAGGAGGTAAAGAGAACTCATAAATCTTGTGACTGGGGTGATGGGGAAAGGTGTGTTCTTATTAACAGCTTGAACCCAAAGCACCCATACAAACCGTTACAGTGGCTCCCCGTTGATTTCATCACCAGCTTTGAGCAGCAGCAATGCAGTCAGCCAAGTAGAAGACTTAATGGAGCTTTCATTTCTGAACTGTTCCCTAAGAGGAGGGGAAAGTCTGGGCAAGGTGACAGCAGAGTGGGAGCTCGTGGTGCTGCTGCACATCTCCGTGATTAATAGTGCACTGCAATTTCAAGAGCTGTCAAGCAAGCACCTCTTGCCTCTGCTAAAAATCAGTGTTTAAATAGGGCTTCTTGCCGTCAGTGTTCCCGAGCTTATTTGGTATTCAAGGATGCAAAGAGGAACATAAATAATTTGATATTCATACTGACAACTCTAGGCACTGCCATAGCCCAAATTTCAACAATGTAATGGACAGTATGTTATCTCATAATGTGTTTGGAGATCAGAGCTGATTTAAAGGTTATTCATCCTGGGAGAAATTATGCTGTAATTGAATTTATCTTGCATTTATCTATTCAAGGAAACATAACTACAGTTTAAGGGAGAAAAATACATCAAGGAGCTAAGTTTTTATTATCAGTTTGTATAAAAGATACAAATTATTCCAACAATCTTTCTCCACTAAGCTGTATTATTTGCTGCACAATCAAAGTCCAGATTGGAAAATAGAGACTTCTTTCAGCAGATAAAGCTCTACACCTTCACTCAAAGGATGGCTGAAGATTATAGTGGGGTGAAGCCATACAGAGCGTGGAAATAATCAGGCTAATGTAAAATGAATTAGAAAGTACCTGTCTAGAGTTTAGTGGAAATGTTGAGCTGTGACACATGGAGCTATAGCATCCCTGGTTTGTGAAATGGGAGCTAATGCACTTGGTGGGGCGAAGGGGTAGATGGTAACTCCATCCCTGTTAGTTGGAAGAAGCCCTTATTCAGGTTAACAGATGAGGAAAGAGCACATGAGAAGCCACTGACATCTGAGTGTCATGTCCCAGGGATACCCATAACAAGCCTGTGCTCCCTCCAGGATGTGCAGACTCTCAGACATAGTAGCCTGGAAATGGAGCAAGTAGTGATGCTTGAGCGTGTCGTTCATGCTTGGCAAGCACAGTGGCATGTGGCATCAGAGGAGTAAAACTCTCCCCCCTCAGGCATCTCGGAGTGCTTGACTGATGTCAATGCAATGAGTGTAGTGGAGTGAGAGGAGTGAAGTGACAGGACCAGGGACATATAGTAAACCTGGAGCAAAGCCAAAGCTGGAAGGTAGGAACAGGCAGTGTATCCTGTGCCACGTTGTACATGGCTTCAATAGCTTTGAGCTGATGGATTTGCACACTTCTTTCTAGAAGCTCCCCGTGCACTGGCTGTGCTGGTCCCCAGTAGTGGCTAGACCTGGGCTTGGATCACAGGTCTTGCTTGTGACCCCTGGAAAGTGGCTCAGGGGAAATGGGAGGATGCCCTTCTGGGTACAGACTCTCTGGGTCATTTTTCTGGGGGGCTGTTGCAGTGCATCTAGCTTTGAGGCTTCACACATGAGACTTCTAGAGCATATATAGATGGTGTTAAAAAACAGTGTGGAGGAACTGGACATCATTCCCATGGCAGGCTTATCTCAAGCTATTTTTAAAGGGAATATTGCCCGTAGCTGATCAAAACACTCCTGAATGTGGGTGTTTATCTTTGTTCTCTTGCTCAAATACTTCAATTTTGATAAAGGGGAAAAGTATTCATTTACCTCTGAGATAACAAATTTTATGCTAAGTTTCATCCAGATGGTACAGAAAGCAGCTCAGAGATTATAGCCCCCAAACCAGGCTTTAAATAGAAATAAGTTGTTGTAAAGCTGCCACTAGTGCTGTTCTAACTGTGCAGGAGTTATTTCCCTCTTTCTCCTTCCCATTCCTTATTATTTATCTTCCTGTTCTTCATTATCTGTGTCATTTCACCTCCTCTACTGCTTGTTAGATCAGGCAGGAGGACTCTAGCTTCAGAGAGCCTCGGGAGCAGCAGAAGTTCATGCTTCACTTTAAAGTTTTCTTCAAAACTCATCTTTTACTTACCATAAATATTCTGAAAGATGCAACAACCTGGGACATCATGCATCAGTACCAGAAAATACAGTTCCTTGAATGATCCTGGTGGTACTAGCCCTGCTCAGTGCATCAGAAGTTACTTGTTTCTGGAAACCTCCATCCTTGTGCTCTGGCCTCTGAAATTCTCCATTCTGGGAGACTTGTGAGTTGCTGGATATGGAGTGGGCAAGGGACTGCAGCTTCTGGAGTGGCATCTGACTTTGGTGCTCCCTCCCTCTTCTTCTCTGGCCTCGTGGTAGGCCAGCCTGTGCCTCCTGTATTCAAGTCCTTCTCTGAAACTGACCGTGGGACAGTAACACTTGTCTTGGTGTTTTGCCTTTTTTTTTTTTTTTTTTTCCTTCCCCTTTAAAGCAGCACTCCATCAAAATATTCATTCTCTCTGAGAGCTTCTGCAGCCTGAAGTAATTGCACAAGCACTGTCTGTTATTTCAGTGGCACTTGAGTGGAGTCAATATTTGGACAGTACCAAGAAAAAAAACAGTAGCCTGAGTGATACTTCCACAGAGAGCAGGCAGAGCAAGCCCACTGTTTGTCCTCTGCATTCAGGGATGCTCCCTGGTGAGGCTTTTACCTTTGTTAAGACAGACACTATGAAAATGAAGTGTCCTGAAAAGTCCCAGCTCTGGGAGGCTTTCAGCTCCTCAAAGATAATAAAAAAGGCAAATGGATGGAAGAGCAGCCAGCAGTCCTATAAGCAACCTGCCCCTACTTCAGTGCTCATGGGGCTGAACTCTGAGAGGTGTAACCAGAGTTAAGGAGCCCCCAGGCATAGGCTTGGGAATGGGGGGTTGGGGTGTGCTGAGAGAGAGCAGGGACCAGTGAGCAGGAGCCTAGAAGAACTGACTTGATTTGCTGCTTCTTTCAAGCTTTCTAGGTGATCTGGGCAAATTATTTACCCCCTTGAAGTCTGCACATGGGGTGTAGATATGGTGTCTGCTGCCTGACTTCCCTGTCTGGATGAAGTGACAGGCTTGGCTGTGTGCTTGTACAAGATCAAGCACAACAGAACTCTTTATTCCTGACTTTAGACTTGAGGATGGTGATGGGGTGGGGAGAGAAGCTGAGTCTTGATAAACTGCCCCACCAAGCCCTCTTACCTGCTTAGGAGTGGTGGTTATCTGCTAATGCATGGCTTTCCTTGTCGATGCTGGTTTTACTGTGCTTGTATCCTCACCACTGCTCTTAAGCCTCACCTCTCTTTGTACAGAGAAAGCAGTGATAGGTCAGATGAAATGCAGAGATCTCATCTTGTGTTAGCAGGAGCACAGGCGAATCCTTCTGAATGTTTAAATTTAATTTCTTCCCAAAAGAGAGCTGTTTAGACCTCCAGTTCAGAAGATCTGTCCCTATTCCCTGGGGATAACAGGAATCTGCCCACCCAGGTGTCTTGGAGGAAGCAAAATGGGGTTTACAGGAGCATCTCTGATCAGGCTGCTTTTCTTTGGTTTACTTGTGATACAGTCTGTGATTGCAGTGTTGTTTATTGTGGCTGTGAATGATGTCCATGAGGCAAGTGCAGTATGTATGGGTGAAGTCCAGGCTTTGTTTTAACTGGGGGAAAAGCATTAATCTATTTCTTAGTGGATTGATTCAGTTACAAATTCCAGGATACTGGGAGTTAATGAATTGGCTGAGCTGTATTTGTGCCCCTGGTGGAGCTCTATAGTCCCCAACCTTTATTTTTTTGCAAACAACCTTTCCAATATTATTCAATAAAATACTTTCCAATTTAATGCATCATTGCCTCTACATGACCATAAACTCTGAAAGCACACCCAAAGCTTGGATGGTTTTTTAACAAATATTTTAACACATGCATTTTCATGTCTTAGTTCCAGGAGGTTTTGCCTCATCCGTGTCCCTTAAGGTGACAGCAGCACTCAGCTTTGCTTCACGCTTCTCGCACCTTCACACGAAGCACAGCATAGCACAGCTGACAGGCAAGAAATAGAGAAGCAAATACATTGACTGATACAGAGCAGAGCTGGAAAATCACTCTGATGGAAAACAAAAAGAGAAAGCCACTAGCAAATTTTATTATACCAAGAGGCAAAGCAGTTATAACCTGAGCTGCCCTGGGGGAAAATGAAGTTTGATTTCCCCGCTGGAAAATTTTGCTGTGATGTTAGGGAAGAGTTGAGGTGGAAACAACTGGGGGGAGAACATATTTCCTTCAAATGCTTCCTAATATACAGATGGTGGACTGATAGCAGTGACTCTTACTATGTTGTTTGGGTTTTTTTGTTTGTTGGTTTTTTTCCTTGAATTTCATGAAGTCTGAAAGACTCCTCCTGGGAGTGAAAGCTGCCTTTGCTTGTTGAGAGGTGCAGCTGTGCAGAAAGCAGTGGTTTTGGCCCTGGGAAAGGAATAGCAAATGAAATAGGTAGGATAGAATAATCGGAGTAAGTCTGTAATTTAGGTATGACTGTTAAGATTTTGTATTTTTGATGTATGACTGCCAGATTTTGACTGATATTTGTTTGCAGAGGAGAAGCTTTTCCTCCTATCAGAGTTGGCCAAGGACCATTTTAATGTCCGGGGGCTATGTGGAAGGCTTTGGACTCATTTTCTGGCACAAATAAGGTTATTCAGAGCATGTGTGCTCTGGACTTGGCTGTTTGCTGTGGAAATCCTAAAACGTCGTATGCTGCCATGCCATGGTCTTATCACTATTTCTACTCAAGTAGTAGATACTCAGTCCTGACTCTTTGCAGCTCAAGGTTGAAATTCTCATGGCTGAGTCACGTCTGATACACAACTGATGGTGCTGAGGGTAGGCAATGTGTGTAGCGTAATGTGCAGTTGTAAGCTGTGGATTGAAGAGTGCAGAGACTTCTGCACTCCAGTTTTGGATGAGAGGAGAGTATAGAATAGAGGCTTTAGTTGCCACTGAGGGTTTGTGGTCCACGGTCAGGCTTTGGTTTCTAAAAGAGGTATGAAAAAGCTTTAATTGCTAGAAGAATTTCACATGTAGCTATGCTAATTATTTATTTGTCTCTTATTTTGCCACACTTGGGATGGAAACACAATAATTAGCTAAGCCTGTGATTACAGTTTACAAGTAGAAGCCTTGAATCTGACGAGATGTTGATTCTATTCTAATTCTTAGTTTAATCCCTTTAAAATAAAGACTCCTGAGGTGTATTAACATGCTAATGAATTGAAGAGCACCTCAAAATGCCCGTCAGATAAATCAGAATCATTACACTCAGTATACAAATGGGGGGGAGCTGAGGCACAGATAATTGCCACAGACTTATTTGAACTTGAAAAAGTAACATCAGGAAGCAAATTGAGGTCTTCCCCATCTCTCCTGTTACCCCTGAGGCACATCAATGGTCTCCAGATGATGGTGCAGTGTGGGGTCCTCTCTGCTAGGTCTGCACAGTTTGTGTCTCTGTGCCTGGACAGGTAAACGTCTCAATGGTTGTGAAGCAACTTCCACAATCCACACTGATAAGAGAGTCACTCATTTCCATAGTTACAGTGCTATTTCCATGGTGATGGCAAGAGTAACTGTAAAAGGGAGCAAAAAGTTGGGCTGAAGAAAGGCATTCTGATAGTCAGTAAAGCAATGGATGTTGCTGACACTCACTGCACAGCTGCCTCTTGGCTCCTGCTGCTGTGCCACCCTTCAAGGACACTGAGACAGAAAATAGCAGTCGAGGTGAGTTGTTCAATGGCTGATCATGGAGAAGATGCAGGATGTGTCTGACTGAGGCCTTTGTGCAGTGGGAATGGGAGGAAGAAAGGGAATTGTGCTCGGCTTATGCTGAGCACAAGGTTTTATGCAATTTTACCACGCTGGTACAGGGAGATGAGAGCACTCTGCTCAAACATGTTGGATTCTGCTAAACTGAAATCAAGACCAAGTGATTAATAACTAAAGCAGTTAGGATGGTTAGTCCCAAACACAGTCTCAGGCTTGAGACTTCTCCAGCAGTAATTATTTTTTTGAGGAAATCCCTAACAGACGAGATGGGAATGTGCTATACACAGAACAAGCAGAAATTCTGAACTGTCTTTTATTTCTCTCTAGACGCGCACTTGGCTTACAGAAAGAGGAGAGTGTGCTGGGGAAGAGGGATGAAATGACACAACACAAAAGAGAGCTGAAGTGTTTGTTTTTATAGGCATTGCAGCAATAATGGGTGAACTCGGAGAGGCTGATTCCTGGGAAGGGCTATAAGTAAGAGTTACCTTTTAATTAAAAGCAGTCATGACAGACCTGAAAGAAGGGGGATGGCTGGAGGAAAGGGCAACAATTCTTTTTCTGTCCTGTAACACTTCATCCCTCAGCACCACTTAAAATGGACTGGCAGCAATGGCCAGGGTACAGCTGCAGGCAGCCTGAGCTGGTTTTCCTGCATAGCAATAAGAGCTCTGCTGCAGCAGCCTGATGGGTCACAACATCAAGTTCAGCAGACAGGAATCCATGGCAGTAAGTTAAACCTCTCTCTCACCCCGGTGAAGGCCCATGGAGTGCTGGCTGTGTGCAGAGCCACTGGCAGGACCTTAGACCCATTTTCCTCCCACACTAGGATGCGTTGGGGCTGGGAAGCTGAGCTTGGAACAATGCCATTGCTGACATGAGAACCAGAGTTCAGAGGCAGATTTGCCCAGTGCCAGACAAGGTGTTGGCCTGAATAGGTGTTACTTTATCTCAGTTTGACATTAACAGAATTCAGTTGATTTTATTTGAGCAAAAGCAGTAGTGGAATGAATGGGCATTTCCCAATACCATTTGAATCTGATGTCTGTTTTAATTTGTATCTTATGCCAAAAATGATGGCTTAATTGTAACTGTCAGCCTTCCAGGAGATAGTGACTTTACTATGCTCACTATAAACAAATCTATTTTAAATTCTGGCAACTAGGGGCAAACATCTTTACAAAATAACTAGAGCTGGTCAAAAACCTCAGCCAGGCTTTTCCTCCCCTCTGTAAATTGCACTTGAGCACAGCTCCACCTGTGCTCACATCACTTGTATGTTCTCTTCCCACAGATGCTCTAGTTTGGGTATTTGCTGGCATATTCTTCTCTTAAAGTGGGCATAAGGTAATGTTAATATGAAGTGTTTTTCTTTCATGCCTGTCCCTGAGCTCCCTCCATCAGAACTGGATGAAAAATGACTGAAAATGTTCATCTGCTTTCCTCCTCCCCATGTGCTTCCACACAGTATTACCAAAACTGCTGTAATTTCAACAAAGCTTAAGGGAAAGCAAATTACCACATTTCTCCAACACAACCCAATTTCCCACATTAAAAACCAAACTAAACAAACCCAAACCAGCGAACAAAACATAAAACCCCTCCCAAAGCTTATTTTCTGTTCCTCTCCCTGTGCATTGAGGAAACTTGGGAGATCTGGCTACCTGCAGAGACTGCAAGCTGAATGCCTGTGACTGAAATGATGCCTCCTCTTTCGGTCTAGCATTTGACATCCGGATGGCTTTCAGTAATAACAGCTGAAAAGACTTAAACCAATACAATGTGCCTCTCATTCATAACAACAAGTAGCATCCTATGCCTACTAGAGTTGGAAAAGGCTAAGAGAAGGTCTGGCACCCTGCTTATCTAGGCTTGGCTTAAACATCCAAGGCACTGTGGATCTCTTGGGAGCTCACCTCATTCTGGCAGAGGCACAGGGCAGTCCAGTCTTCGTGCTCTGTGTCACCACATACCTTTACCCAGATGTCATTTTGTAGCCAGATGCTCTCTCTTGCTAGACTTG
The DNA here is from genome assembly GCA_024605025.1 of Megaceryle maxima. Classification (NCBI taxonomy): domain Eukaryota; kingdom Metazoa; phylum Chordata; class Aves; order Coraciiformes; family Cerylidae; genus Megaceryle; species Megaceryle maxima. The sequence goes on along the minus strand of JANHGN010025807.1, from coordinate 40,391 downwards.
CATCATCCTTAGGACATGCAAAAAGCCTTCTTGGTGAGCCCTTGGCTATCTTTGCAAGCGAGGTGGAATAAACTCTAAGCAGCCTTACAAGGTACACGGGTTGTACGCAGCGCTGCTGCTCGAGGAGCAGGATTGCGAATGCCGAGCCGCTGTCTGCAGCGGCCGAGGACTCTGTCCCCTTCTCCAGTGCCACTGCCCTTCACTGTAAGGACTCCTTTTGCAAGGCACAATGTCACAGAACGGGGAGTAGGGAGGGCTCACGAGCTGGGTGGGCATACACAGGACAGACAGGGACCACTGATACCACCTCTCCTTGGTGGCTTGTATCTGCAGCTGGTCTGAGTTTCTAAATTTTATTTCACAGGCACATTTTAAATTGCTACATATATATGAAAAGCAGACAATAGGGTTCTCTGCCAGCCAGGGACACGAATCAGGTTAGGGAAGTGAGAATAATAAAATATTGCTTAATATACTGCAATAGACACAGCAGATGTTTAACTTTCTTTCAATAAAAATGACCCCATATCATTTTATTAACTTCAGGGATGCATTAGTCTCTTCTTCAGAAGGCAGAAGAAAATATGTCTATTGTAGCAAAAATTAAAGAGGAAATTGAAGGAGGATGTTATCATGGCATATCTCCCACTACAGACAGTAGGACTGAGTGAGGCAGTAGCACACTTTTCATTCGAGACAGCTTCTGTCAATTCTTACTCATATATGCAAAACTAAACAAAATTAATTTGAACCCCAAATTAGCCATCTTTTCTAAGAAGCATGAAAATTAGGCTGCTGCTTTCAGCATCTATTAACTGCTGCAAAATCACGTAGCTCCTCAGACGTTTTTGGTGTTCACAGAGGTGGGCACACTACACATATGGACAGACATAGGCAAGGCCATGTACTTTGGTGATAGCCAGGAGTAGGTAGGCTTCCCTTGATAGCCAGCTGCTCTCCTGGGCATGGAAATCTGTAAGAATTAGGACAATGTAGAATCCGCAGATTGTCATATTTCCCTTCATTACAGCAGGAGGTACCAGACTGTATTGTTTGCTGCTTTGAGAGCATTTTGCCTTCCCTGCTCAGCTGGGTTCGCTGTGTTGGTCAGATAATGCCGACTACATTAACATCAACTTTCCCTGGCTTGTTGAAAGAACTCATTAGGATGGCAGCCTCTAGGAAGCCACAAAATGTGCTGACACTGGGGCCACAATTACCCCTATTATATATGAAAACAAAACCAACAAGAAAAAAAGCCCAACAAACCAAACACTCAAAATAAATGCTTGTTGGCAGGATCAGGACCCAAACTCTGGAACGCATCCATAAGGGACACATCTCTTGCTTTAACTGTGTCAACATACACACTTTTCCTTCAGAAAGCTGCAAGCTGGAGATCAACTAAAGTTATTATTTTTCAAGATGCTCCAAGAGCTTTTCTCACTCTGTGGAGTGTGTTTTGATGTTTTCAGCTTTTACTTCAAAAGGCTATTTGACCACATTCCAGTTTGACATCTCTATAAAAATATTTGAAGTGTTCCAGCAATATGAGAATGCTTTGTAAAGCACGCAGCTATTTTAAATTATTGTAGCACTTCATGCTTTTAGAAGTACTTGGACCGTTTTGTATCATATAGAACAATTTCATAACATTAGAGATCATCAAATTTGAGGAGGTGCAATGTAGAAATTATGAGGATTGTGGAGATGCACAGTATAATTTTTGAAATTACTGAATATTTGAAAACCTGTAACAGTGTCACTGACAGGCTTTACCCACCATCTTCCTGGCCTCAGTTAATAGCTGTAAATGCTATTAAACAACTACACAACTGAAGTGTGGGCTACCATAAGACAGTGAAGAGAGGAAAGATTGTAAAAGTTCAACTACTAAGATTCAAGTCTGTTGAAACAGGCTGTAAGTGCTTCTCAGACTTTTAGTATCTGCCTTCTCTACACTACCAAAATGCTTTAAAATTCAGTTTTGCTTGTTTTATGGTGTACTTCCTACATTGGCTCTTTAGGTTCAGAGATAATATTGAATTGCAGCACTTCAAGTTCCTACCTGTCTGTGGAGCTCTGGTCAGTAGGCAGAGGTGTCTCAGCCTACCTTATGTGTGGTCCCATACAATGAAAAGGATCCTTGCCCTACAAGGGAGCTGGGTTCAGTTATGTTGAATCTCAACTGGGAGATTAAAATTACCTGCAATTAGTAGGGGCTCAGCTGATGACCACTGAGTTGTCAGAGGTGACTCAAACAGGTCTCTAAGATCTCCTTTGTACTGTGAATGCTCTTTTTCATTGAAATTAATCCAGATAAAACCTGCTAGAGTTGGTAAAACTGATAGTCTGTACATATGTACAAAGTATTAATAGGAGTTAACACAGAACAGGTATTTACAGACTGACCTAGATAGCTGCCATTGTAGACAATCCCCAGTGCAAATTATTTGGACCTTTACGACTATTCCACTTCTTTCTTCTAGTAGAGTAACTCTTTAAGCATTGATTTTAATTACTGTTAAACCCCAGCAGAGACCTTCTGCACCATCATAGCTGAACAACCTCCAAAGTAATTTGTTTTCATAATAGCTTAACCTTTGATGGATGAGACAGACAGAGGTGTTGTCCAGTGCCCCGTGATTCCCATCACAACTTATCTAAGGTTTTGTATTTGACTAAAAGTTACCTTTATATTCTGTGTAGCCCAGACTGTACACTAATTACAATAACAAGAGGCTGTGTAATCTACAGTGGTAAGAGAAGGCAAGTATAACTAATCACACAGCCACTATTGGGTTATACCTTATTGTAACTGCAGGAAAAAAAATAAAACCACCCAAATATTATCTGTATTATGTGTTAGTACCAACGTTAAACTAAAGCATGGCCAGTGATTGCTTCAGAGATGCTCTGACAGCCCTGCTGAAGTATGTCTCTAGGATTTTCATGTATCAACAATAAGGAAATTAGAAGATGCAGTAATAATTCATTACTTCTAAAGCTACTCCCATTTTAACTCTATATGACATTGCAAAGGCTTGGGTTACAGCATGGATCTCTTTTGCTGCTTTTATTCTACTTTTTTTTCCTGCCATTTTAAGTAATTTAGCTCATGTAGTGCTTGTGCTGTATTTACAAGCAGAGGAACACCTGGTTCATATTTCTGAGTTATGCCTTTGAGGTGAAATGTCTGCTATTTGAGAGTAATCACCTGTCTCCCTGTAGTCCTTCATGCCTTTAAGTAGAACCATTTGGGTTGTTTTTAATTTATTTCTGGAAGAGTCAAGATGAAATTTATCAACTCTTAAACTGCAGGTTGCAGCATCTAGAAAGTTCTTTTTTTTTTTTTTTTTTAATGCTGAACAGATGAAATACACAACCAGCTTATTTCATCCAGGCTAGTCTGCATTGAAAAGCCTTCTTCAGGCTTTTAATGCACCAAGACAGACATCCTAAGACAGACATACACAAAATGTGATAGAAGTTACAAGTGTTTGTCTGCAGTGAGCCTGAATGACATGGTCCTATCCCTCAGGTCTTGTTCCACCTAAACCTACAGAGGCTCGCTTGTCCATTTCTTTAATTGCTTGGAAGAAAAGGGGAAGGACACTTTTCCTCTCTTACCCCAGGAGCTCTAGTCTCAAATGCAGACTATCACCTCTAGTCATAAACCATCTGCCATAACACTGCACTGCTTCTAAAGTCTTCTGTGCCAGCTGGTGGATGAAGGCAACAGAACCTATAAAAATGACCCCCAACAATGATTTTTGTAAAGTGATAGTTATTGCTTTGACAAAGTTCTAAATTGTGAAATGAATTAAGGGGAAACCCTTCCTCATATTTTAATTAGTGCAGCATCAGCATAGTAATCTACCCCCAACTTGGAGCTATACACCAGCCCTTAGCATCCTCTCCATTAAGCCCCTTCATCCTAAGTCTGAACAGAACAGTGTTCTTCACTGCTGTTTAGTTTGCAGACTAGTAGTCTATAGCATCTTGCCTGACAGTAAAGTCATTTGTAATGATGATCAAGTTAATAGTTATTACTTAAATGTGCTGTAGTCATATTGTGTTGATACATGGCATTAACAAGTTTACATAGCTAGCTGACAGAAAAATTCATAACCTTAGGGTCTCCTCAGAGTTCAGAGCCAAGAGAAAACTGCTCTTGAAAAGATGATGGGATAGATAGGAAGAGATTGTGATGTACAGCATTAGAGGTGCAGACAGAGGTATATCTTCCAGCTTTCAGAAAGTGTATCTGTCTGAAATTCCATCTTCAAAAGCCTAAGCAATATTTACCTTATTTTCCCTTGTTCATTAAAGTGTTCTAGTCCCTCTCAATAGTGATTTATGGACTCTTGTGATATCACTAAATCTCATTTCTGACTAACACTTGCTAGTAAGGAGGATAAGAAGTCTTATTGGCAAAATACTGTAGGGTAGCTCTGCTCCAAAGGAAGAATAGCAGTCTCAAATGTGCCTGCAGTTTGTGTAGACTAGATCCCAGACTGCTGGTTGGATGCTGAGGCCATGTACTGTCAAAGCCAGCCAAGGACCATTCACACCAACCTGTCCTGTAGTTCTTCCAATCTGTCCCTAGCCAGCCCAGGACTGTCTACAGAAAATGCAGTCAGCTCAGCTGAGTACAAACAATCCTCCTACTAAAGGACATACATTCATGTGATGTACACATTTTGAATTTATTCACTGTAGGAGGATGTTGTGATAAAGGAAGCATGTTTAAGAAAGATTATAAATATTTATAAAGGAGTATAGAATTAATCAAAGAATGAAATGAAAAGTAAGATTTTTATCCTTCAAGGTATAAAGTAACCACTTAAACTTCCTAGTTCTTTCTGTTCTGATCATTCCTCAATGTGTTACATTAATTTACCTCCTTTTTCAAGTGTTACTGCAGCCACCGGCCGACTGAAATTAGTGGGATAGATTGCAATTAATTCCCAATTCCATGCGTGTACAAGTGTAATGTTTTTCATCCTTCTTTATGATCTTTTAAGCCCAACAGACTGTAGGTTAAAGATTCCTAGTCACATAGCAGGGCTCACTTAAAAACCACTGTAAGTGGATCCAATTGCTATGCAACTAGGTTTTGACAATTATTCTTTCCACTGACTTACAGAACAAAATCTATGCTGTGAATACGATAATGGAAAAGTTAATTCCAAGATGGAAAGGACTCTTAAGCCATATTGTGTACATGACATGAAAAAACAGCCTACAGCCAGATTCTATTAACTGTCACTAGGCAATCTTGACTGAAAGTACTGTTCATTGCTATTCTGAACTTAGTGCTACCTGGAGCAAAGTGTCTATTTACGTACTTACTGTTTAATAGCTTGTGACCTTAGTTCTCTACTCCTTCACTGCAGTTCCATCCTTGCTCTAGGGCCAGCAGGTACCATGCTCTCAGGTATGTGCATTATTCTACCAGCAGTCTTGAGTGTTGGGCTACAAATTCTCTGCTTCCTCAGAAATGAATTTACATCTCAAACTATTGACTATTCAAGTGGAAAGCATTGTAACCTGCTTCCCTAGAGGGTTTGTCTGCAGTAACATAACTTGCCCTGCATATAAACCAAAAACACTTGGATAACATTTTTCAAAAAGTCATTTCAAATGCACAAACAGTTACGAACTCCGTCCATCTTTTAATACAGGTTTATTGTTAAGCTGAAACCTTGTCTGACAAGTGTCAGCCCTGAGCAACTTCTGTTAAAAAAGACCCCACAAAAACAAAACCACCCAAACAAAGCAAAACCAACTCAGTGTCAACTACAGACTTTTAAGGGAAATACTGATGGATGTCTATAATTAAATTCACTCTGGAGGATTACATCAGCCAAACACATGTGAAAAAAAGACTCCCCTTTCCTTAGAAGATCTATTCAGTATAGACTGCAGACACACAGGCATGAGAAAATGGGTCTTGCTGTACTCTTGAAAGATCCAAAATTATATGAACAATGCATCCACCTTCTGATCTCACATGAAACACAGGGTCCCAGGCAGCTGCTATTCATATACGATGAGATTACAGCTTGCATAAGCATTATAAGGTACACACTTTATTCTTTTCATAATTCTTTATGAATATAAGTAATGTACTGTAATCGTATACCTGCCTTCATGTTGAACAAGTACTTATTTTTCAATGTTGTGCTTTGAACTTAGACACCTGGGAAGTTAAGAGGCTTAGAAATGTCCATTTGGGTGACTCCTGTTAGGTCTTTCTCTTGCACTGGAACAATCTAATAGTGAATGTAACTAAATTCTAACTTTACAGGTCAAGGTATTTCATTAATGAGGTGCAGTGCTCAGTCACAAAGTTAATTGATTAGTCATATTTCTGTGACTGGAGTGGAAACACAAAGATAAAATGGGGAGGAGGAATCGGCTAAGCCTCTGAGTCACAAAAAGGCCTTATCCCTTTGATGAGAAGTGTCAGATTAATCTTCATAAATGGTCATAATTACTTGTGCCTGGAGCTCAGCCGAGTCATTCCAAATAAAAATTAAATTACACAACTGATTGTTTAGTCTCATCTCCAGTGTTAGAACCACCACAGCCCTATAAAAACATGCAGACATTTAGTGTATGCTTTTAACAGGGTAAAAGATACTTGCTTAAATACTAAGTTAGTGTACTCCAGTATTATCTTTTTCCTTTAAAAGATAGTTTCACTAAGGCTTGCCTTCGCTGCCTGTCACTGTTTCAGCCTGCCACATCATTTCTTTGGTAATCTGCAGATTATTCTCCTTCTTCATTTAACTTGGTTTTAACTACAGCAGACCCATCTCAGATGGCCAATTTATAAATGTTGTTGAAAAATTCTAGATCTTGAGGGGAAAAAATAGTGCAATTAATTAAGTTCACTTACCAGAAAAGGGACAGACACCACAGGCTGATGACATCTAACACCAGAAGCAACACTCCTCTTGAAGGTTCTGAGAATAGTACTAGTCCTTCAGAAGGAACATTTCTAAAAGCAAAATCTTCATAAATCTAGTAGAATACTACTTGGTGAGCACAACCCCCTTCTCTTTGGAAACTAATGAAATAAATGTGAAACACTACAGACTGATCCTCAAATCAGCAGTGCATGACTGAAATAGCACACATTCAAGAAAGAAATTATTTGATCCCTTATGTTCATTATGCAGCTTATACCATCTTAATACAAGGCCTTTTTAGCTGGTTATAGATGGGATATTCTGTAAACATAGCATATGGAGCTTTTAAAACAAAGTTAGAAAAGGAAACTAGCTTTTCCTCATATTAGATGTTGCTTACCATTTAACTTTAGTTACTCCAATTTTAAATCATACTAAGTAATGCAATAGCTGAAGCATCTACATTGATTTACCTCTTGGCAAAGACAGGACTGTTTGGATACTGCTATATTATCTCACAAAACTAAGAGGATGCCAGTGTACAGTTAGAAATCTAATAGCGTTCCACTATATATTTAGAAAATAAAAGCTAAAGAACAAAATATTTGTAACTTAATTTTATTCACCTAGAAACAAAAGGTCAAAAGTCACAGCGTGGGAGTTCATTTTATTTTGTAAACTCATTAAAAAGATGTCCGTGTACAAAAGAAGGACATTTTAACAACATAAATGCTGACAAAGGAAACTATAAAAATTCAACACGTTAATAAGAGGTTTTTTCTTTCTGTATAATTCCTTGCATCTTCCATACCAATCTGCATACAATCTTAAGTACAATTATTAGAATAATTAAAATTCAAGAGGCTGAACATAAACCCATTTACTCTGCTATAGGAATGTGTTGTTGAAAGATACAAACCCTGTAGCATGTTAGCTAGAAATAAGACACGAGACTGAAGGAACTGGCTAAAAGGCTTCTAAATTGTTATTGTGCATTCCTCTTCTGAGAATTCAATCTCAGCTTTCTTTCTGCAAATGCTTAGAATATTCCTTAGGGATGGAATAGCGTTGGACTGAACAGTGCTTTGTCAAAAGGTGCATGTTTCTGTATTGTCCTAATACATCTAATGCAGATGCAAAAAATAAAAACATTTCTGAAATAAAACCATTTCAGTTCCTCCCAGCGAGAGTTTGTTGCACACCAAACTTTACAGCAGCTATGACAAGCTACTGTGAGATGTAATTCAGTCTTCAGTACTGGATACTCTTAACTCCAAGTTTGGACTTGAGATACTGCCAGTGAAAGGTCAATTATAAAACTACATTTCTTTTTAATCTGAGCTAATATGCAATTTAATTTCTCCCTGTTTCTTCCTCTGAAATGACTCTGGGGATTGAAAATTTAGTCTTGTAGTCACCACTTGAGGTTTTTGTAAAATATTTTCTTTCTTTCCTATGTCTTCAATGTAGGCTTGAGACTGCTGAGTCTCGAGCAGATCCCACTCTCCATCCACTGTTCCTCACTAAGCAGAATTTTTCATTCAGGAACAATCCACGTCACACGTGACTTCTTGTACTTCATTTCCAAGTGTAAGTGTCCCAACTTGCACAAGTTAAGTAAACATGTCATGACAAACAAAGAGCAACTTGAATGCCTAGAGTTAATACACTTCCAAGATTTGTGTTTGTCCTCTGCCAGGACGTAGTGCAAGAAACGAGCCCCGACAACATAAGGCACTTACCTACGTTACACAAGAGGGGGCAGGGGCAGAACTCTTGTAACATGCAAGTCCAGGAAGAGTTGCAACGGAGAAAACTGAAGATCTCCCAGACTCGGGGTGTGCTGCCACCTCATTGTGTGTGCTGCTGCAATAAAGTCTGCTCTGTAACAGCAATCAGATCCTCCCGTTGGCCGCCACTTCATTAATCCTTGATTTTTGGTGATCATATTTCACAGAAACGATAAGGAAAAGCAAGAGGGTTGCTCCTTGGATAGCAGCCAGCAGAAAAAAGTAATAGTTTAATTGGCAACCATTAATATTACCTAGAAAGAATGGGGAAGAATAAAATAAACATTAATAAAGACTATAGAAATGATGTCAATCCCTTCAAGCTTAAGTAGTGAAGATTTTTCTGCAAAACATGGGAAAAAACAAATCACATTTCCATTCACCAATGTAGTTTTATTCATATCCAGAGCAAAAGATGGAACTACTGCGGAAGGCGCGCACAGTACAAGGATTGCTTTCTTTTGTGTTTCAATGCCTTAAACCAGGTAATGTCCCTGAAGAAGCTGATATGCTGTTGCTACGTGATTTCTTACAAAAAATTGCTGCAAGCTCCTCCTACCACTGTAAGACCTTTGTGCAAACAAAGACTATACACGTATGGGAGGGGGTGTGCTTTGTGGTAGTCAGAACAAGTTTTAAAGGCTACTAAACTAATAATCTTCCTTTCTTTCCTCTCTGCCCCTTTTATTTAAAGCATGGTTTCTTATGCTGCAAAATTGCAATACTTTGCTGACTTCAGATAAAACAGCTAAAAACCTCAATGTGTGTTTTCCTCTGTGATTTACTTTCTTAATAAAGTAGGTAGTAGAGATCACTTATCAATATCTGAGGAGAGAGCTGACTTTAAAAAAAAAAAAAACCAAACCCAACATTCCTGTGCTGTGGTCACTAAATGGACTTGAAAAAGTTTTCTGCAAATAAAGCCCTGGGCAGTAAACTGTTCAGAAACAGCTCCCATGAAACTACATCTGCTTTCTTTTTGGTTCACTTCACCTTTGATACTCCCTCAAAGTTTTTATAAATTAGTGACTTGTACCACATTAAATAATGTTAGATCAAGAAAGCTTATTGCTAAAACATTATTCCTCTATTAAGAAATGTGCACTATTGATGTACTTCCAAGAACAATATATCATGGCTCATTTTCAACATGTCACATAAGCCACAGCCAATTGGACCATTATGATAATCAAAAAGGTTAAAGAAAGTAAAAATAGTGAGGTATACGTTGGTCCTAACAAGCTGTTCACGCAGCATGCCTATAAGTGTTCACATTAAATTAATTACTGAAACTTTAGATTCAATTAAATGAACTTATAATAAAATGCACTAAAATTAAACAGAGTCTTTCCTTGACATTTAAAATACAATCTACACGTGAATCTCCATTTCAAGAGCAGACGTGTTTAAAGAGTAGTAATTATCCTTTATGAGATGGGATATTAAACCCATGAAATCTCAAGTTCTGTCCATGAAATAACAGTGGCAGCAAGCACCAGTGCTGTGCCAGCACAGAGTGCACTTTTTACACAACTAACAAACCAAAGAGGACAGCTTGTGGCATATGTACTGTTTTAGACAACGTTACTTTTGGTAGAATGCAAAACAAGTTTAAATAGCAGATTTCTTCATATCAAATCTGAAGTAAGTTTAGGCTGCACTTTTAAGCCATGTATACACAGTAGGTCTAGAGGATGTTTTAAGAACTTTTCATGCTCCTTCTGTTGGAACTAATTAGCCCATTGATGATGGTATGATTTTCTGAAATTCCCAAGGTGCCACCTACTGGTGCCAACAATTATTTTTAACTTCAACTGCCAACACAAAGCAGACGATAAGTTGGACTTTTCTAAGAGTATAAATAGCTAGCAGACAGAAAAGCAAAAATAACTCATGGTAATTTTGATGAAGTCTCCTGAAACTAGGAAGCTGAATAATCACTGAGAGAGAGAGAGACAGGTACATCTTACTCTCCATAACTTTCTGCGGTTATTTCGGCACTTTATACCAAATATATTCTTCTTCCACACATAATTTAAGCATTTGTTTCACTAAAATACAAAAATTTGTAAGTAATTTCTTATGATGAAAAGCAGTAAGAGCTGAGAAGGTAACTGACAGGCTTCAGAGAGGCAAAATACTGTATGTGTATTTCCCATGCTTTCACGAGGACCATGTATCATTTTGCACAGTCACGTTACTTCATACTTACACGCAAACTGAAACATTGTCTTTAACAAACAGTAGACAAATGTATATTTTAAAACTAACTATGCTAAGACTCAACAGTTCCATGTACTTGACACTTAAGTGTCAAGCTTCTGAAGGAAGCCTTCTACCTTACAGACTATGAATACACTGAAAATAACTTACCAAAATCCGTGTGATTACTCATCCAGCCTATTTCTTTAATAGACACCAGTGCCAACAATCCAGAGCCAACAAATGATCCAATCCCCGAAAAGAAAAAGAACAGCCCCATAATAGCACTCTGCATAGACTTGGGAGCAGCTGAATATGCAAATTCTAGACCTGTATTAAAAAAAAAAAAAAAAAAAGGCTATTGGAAGAATAAGAAACAACAATAGTTTATTCTAGTTTAGTGTTCTAGAAGTTAGAGTTACAGTTACTACTGTATGTTAAAGAGCAAAAACTAGCCATGGATTTCAGGAACAGGGCATTGAGGTAGTGAGTTCCTATCAGTTCCCTCTAATTGCTGTATGAAACCTGGTAAAGGTCATCAATAATCAACCCATTAAATGGACAATGTTTAATACACACACTTATTAATATTACATGTGTAAAATCAAGAAATCTTCTGTGGCAGCACATTAATTCTTCTGTCTAAAATTATCCTCAAAGAAATTTATTAAACTACCTCTAACCCAGCAAGCTCTGTTTTCCCAATTTCTCTCGTTTCTATATTGCCTGTCTGTTGTGCAGTATTTACAAAGCACGTGGCATTCCCTGCTGAGAACAAAGTACTCAGGAACTGAAGGTCACTCCTGCACTGACCATGAATATTTATTTCTCACAGACCCTGTGTCCGTATCTCTGAATGTGCAGACAGGGAAATTAATTGTAGCTGGAAAGGAAGCAATTAGTTTTAATTTAATTTTGATCTAGAATTCTCTGAACTCATTGCTTGCTATTTCTTGGCTATACTTTTTTAAGACTTGTAGAAATGGGGCTTCAACTTTAAGCTATCCTTACTCAAATTTCAACCAATAAAACCAAGAAAAACATACCAGTGATATTAATTGAAAACCTATGCTACTCAATCCGAGTACCAACAGAACACAATGGGTTAGGTTCTGCCTTGCAAAGACTAATGTCCATGATTAACTCTCTTTTTTAGAATAATACTGTCAAAAAATCAAATGGGATTATTCTCAAGAGACAGTCAAATACATTCTTTGCAGAGCGTTTCCTCTGACAGGTGAAATGCTTGTTTCAAAACAGTCTGCTTCATACTGAAAATTAATTCTACCTCATATAACATTTTTCTTAACAAAGCGAGCATCATAGACCTGAAAATGGCATAAATCTTGTGTATTGCATGATACAGGTATGCTTTATTGACACCGCTACTTGTATTTGACTTTGCTACTCCATACAGAGTTTAATAGAAATACACTGACATTTCTTTTCAGGAAAAGGCTGAACACTTCAAGCCAGATAGGTCAATTTGCCTGTTGTGAGGGAGGAACTTTGTTCTTGTAAAAGAAACAGAACTGCATGTTTTCACTGATCTAACAACATTCTACACTGCCACCTGAGAAATCTCAGATAACCAGCACACTGCTTCTCTTTTCCATTGCAAAACACGTTTGAATGGGCTAACAGCAACCTGTCTGTGATTCTAGAAGGGAACTGAAACATTCTTCATGCAACTCAGCTGTGTGAGATTCTGTAAATTCAAACTGTAATGACAGAATCACTACAGAGATGGAGAGACAGCTGCAAATGGGGAAGGGGGGAGGAAATGATGATGATGATGATTATTAATTTTGAGAACTAAAACCTCTTTTTTTTTTTTCCTAAGCTTTGCCACTGATATAACAATTCAGATTTTTCAATGAGTATTTATCTGCCCAATCTCATGGAAAGAATAATAATAAAAAAAGACTACTCTCAGGATACAGTAGCTTGGTTTTAAACCTCTTGCTAAGTTATCGTAGCTGCCACAAGTCTCCAGAGTACCAATCACATTTTCATCACCAGGTTTTTGTACATTCTGTACAAGTTAAGCTCAAGTATATCACATGAAAGGATCTGGCCCATTTCTTCTCTTGTGCATTTTACAGATAGACTGGCTGTGACTTACTGCTGGAAAAAAAGGTCTTAAGACTCAAAACAAAAACCAAAGTGGATGTAACACTATGCACTTTTTGCAACAAAATAAGGTACGTTTCTAAACTTGAATAATGTTTCCAGCAAGCCTGATATTTAATCTGGCATAAAGAATATAAAATCTTTTCTTTGCCTTCAGAGATATTTTTGCCTGCTGGCAGCCATTGATAAGGATTTCATGCTACCTCAAACAAGCACTCTTGAAATTAAACCCTCTAGTTGGTGTTGTCATGTGAGATTATGATTCCCAGTTAAATAAGGGTGCTTTAAGAGGATTGACAGAATACTACAAAAGATTAATGCAATGTGTGTCATCTTTTTAAAGGTACCTCAAGTGTAACTAATGTGGCTTAATAAGAATATGCTTAGTTTTACAGTAAACAAAAAAGGAAACGTATGTTGCTGCTCTTATGATATTTAGTCCCTTTTTGTTCATAATAAACGTTTCCAAATCACTATAGTTTTGTAACTGTTAATACTTAGCTTATTTTGAAGCTGAATTTTGTAGCACAATAGATGTCTTTATGAACTTTTAATGTCAAATTGGTAAAGTATATTCTATTAACTCTTGAGAGGCCTTCTTAAAGATACTAAGATTTAATTTAGATAGCAATCTCAAGGCAGGAAAAAAAGGCTTCATAAAACAAACCAAATGAAAGTAATAATATGCAAAGCATAGAATTTCTGGTTCAGAGAAAGAGAAGCATTTGCACTTACCCTAACACTGACCAACAGGTTTTGAAGTTACAGAGCTGTTAGTACACACCCAGCAAGTGTAGAACAGCAGAGTTTTCACATAAAAATAGTGTAAGCCTTAAAGACTTCTTGTGAAGAACTCCACTAAAGTAGTTGAAAAATACAACCCTCAGTTTGGAGTTCAATAAAGAGAGAACACATCTTGACCTTTCCACAATGTGCAGATAGGTCTGGGTTTTTTACCTTGTGAACACCTATAAATGAGTATCAGCACCTGACAGAGGAAACAAAAAAGTGTAGGAGGGAAGAAATTTATTTTTCATGAACACTTGCAGTTCTGGTAAGTCATTTGTTTATCTGAGTTCAGATTTAATTGGCACAATCCTTAAAGTTGTAGCTTAAGGTAACTTATTTTACCCTTTTGATAAAAATGCTAAATAGAGCCTTAGTTTTAATAAGTAACTCAATTTGTGACAGCTACTATCCACACATAATGAAATGCAGTGTAATATAGGACAGCAGATACATCCTTTAGCAAAGGATACATACTGATTGCAGTCCTAAAGCATACTTTCCATTAAAAAATCTAAATTGTTTAGCATCTTGTGTCTTAGCACGATTTAAAGACAATGAACTGTCCCCGCATCTTACTAGTTGTTTATTGAAGCAATTTACTTCAAGGACTCACCTATGCAAGTGTGTAAGCATAGAGCCAAGTGGTGGAGGATACTGCATTCATACTGCAAACAGGACGCTCCCAACAACAACCTGGTGTGAGACATCAGCTGCCAGGTTGGTTGGTTTCCTTCCAAGAAGGAAGGAAAGAGCACACTACTGTTGCATTTGAATGCATACCACAAAAATACAAATACACACAAGACAAAGACTTATCTAAAAAGAATTCCCCCAGTGTCCTAAATAATTAAGGTAGAGTTTAATAGGTGATGGCTATGTCTAATTTTTCCAGTCACATGAAATCCCAGGCCACACAGCTGGAAGAAAAGCTTAGAGCAAATGAGCAGATAGGAAAAAAACCCCATCAAACCTCATATTTTCTTTTACTTGCCAAACAATCCAACCACCTTGTTTTATTTCCTAACTGTGATGACTAGAACACGTGTAACCAGAAACCCAATGGAGCAGAAGTTCTCTGTTCCACTAGAGGGGAACAAATGGGCCATGTGACAGCTGGGGCTACCACCAGCAAGATCTTACAGAATTAGAGAATCTCATTTTAACCCACTGTGCTTGCCCAGCACGAGGAATGAAAGTAACCTCCCACAGGGGAAATGAAACAAGGAAATTCTGTCATAACGAATCAAAGAAAAAGAGCTATATGTAATGCCAATTTGAATGCATGATATTCAAAGTCCAATATTCTGAAACAGTATTTCAACACATTAATAAGTAACTATGGTTAAGCAAATACTAAATGATTTTTAAATTAAGTCACTGGAGGAGTTCCAATATATTACATCAGGTAGCTCTGCAATTCTATTTAAGTAGTATCAGAACAGCTACTTCTACAATCATGAAAGGTTTCTGTTACTGGTAACTAAGCACTGCTTCTGAGCACTAGATGTGTAAACACTGTGCTAAGAGTTTCACAATAGTATTTCACTTGTTTAATCATAGTAAAGCAGTGTTAGGCATAACACAGTGACAACAGGTAAGTTGCCTGTGTTTTCCTCCTGCTAATGAGCCCTGCATGTATATGAAACAGACCAGAAAATAAGATTTTATAGTCCTATTCACCCTCTCCTCCCACTTCACTTTCAGCTTAAAAGTCAATCTGATCGCACAGCTGTCGGCTACATCACACGGAACAGTATTAAGAAATTAAAGAGCTCTTGCATTTATTCAAGAAATGCAAGATTTAAGGAATGTTTCAGTTTGCCTAGTATCACATTGAGGTACTAAAACAACTATAGAAAAGCTGATCTGTAAATCAAGAAGATAAAACTATCTAAAAATAGCTACTTCATTATTAATATTCATAAAAAAAAAAGTTTGGGTTAAGTTTTCTTATTTCAGAGATGTAAAAATTCAAGCAACATAAATTTAAATCTTTCTAAAGATGGTTTCTTTCTTCCTTTTTCCCTCAGAAAGGTGTTTCCACATACTAATTGACTTTCTAAACTCTGAGCTCAGTTTTTAAGCCAAAATAACTTACAAAGCACAAATTTTATTTGTATCAGAGAGGAAGATTCAGAGGAAACAATACTGCAAATACAGTACTGAAAGAGTATACTGTTTTCCTTTGGGGCTTGCAAATACCCAGTGCTAACTGGATGACACACAAATATTGTAAGTGTTGCTGTGCTTGAAATTCAGTCTGAAAAACATATTCTTATACAGCCAATTTTCAAATGTGAAAGACAACTCTGTGCTTTGCCACTTAAGTTACATTGAATAATATTGCATTTGGAAACATTAGAGCTTATTTACAATGATTTGAGATAAGAGTATTTCTATTCTAAGAATCCATCATTTTTGATAGATATGAAAGCAGCTTTAAAACACACAGACTCTTACCTGCTATACTTGCAAATATTTCACTGAATCCAATCAGCACGTATTGAGGAATCTGCCACCAAATTGGCAAATCTGCAGCATGGTATGTAACATTTCCAATTGTCTGATTAATTGTTTTAACCTTGACAATTTTTAGTCTGTTGCTTTCCAGAATACCTACATGGAGGAAAAAGATGGATCTAAGATGCAAATCTTGGGGTTTTTTTTTATTTATATTAAGAATTAATTTAGGATTCAGTCCTGCATTGCAATTACAAATGATAAAATCAGAATATCTATTTCCTTATTTCCCAACATAAAGCATTTCCAACTACCTTTGCTACTGGTATTTCAAGACATACAGGTCTTCTGCTATAGAATTAGTGATTATATTCTTATTCAGTAGCAGTAATTATGCAACTACTGAACCCTTTTTCAGATGGGTTAGCTGAGAGCTTTCTCATACAAAATATGTTAGTGTTTGGGTTTTTTTTGTTTCATTTTCACAAACTACTACTTTGCAGTGTTACACCATTGCATCTGTCACCATAATAGTAATAAATTAGAAACCGTTTTGCTTATCAAAATGGCTACACTAGTCCTGTAGAATTATGAAAACCCTCTGTGAATATCATAATGACATTTACATGACACTTATCATCCCAAGAGGTCCAAAAGCTCATTAGGGCTTGATTTACAAGCAATACATTGCATAAAAATTACTTTACGTAGAATGAAAAATAAACATGATACTGTAAAATATAACCATGTTTAGCTTTATCAACAGAACAGTTTAGAGGAGAAAGTGAATATCAATAATGCTGTAAGGTTTTTGTTGAAGTTGTCCAAATTAAAGGATTTGACTCACTGTTGCATCAAATACACAGAGCTAATAGTTAATAAAACTCCCTACTTCACTTATAAAGGACCTCTATAAAAGTACTCTCAATATCCTTGGAAATAAGGTGGATCTATTCACCACCAATTCAGAAGAGCAAGACTGAGTCAATGACACCAGTTCCCACAACACACGTTATATACAGGGCCTCCCATTTACTGCCTGTCAGTTCCAGTCTCTTTCTACTTACTGAGCCAAGATCTGACCTAATCTTAGGGCACAAAATATCACTCCTGCTACAAAAAAAAAAAAAAAAAAAAAAAAAAAAAGTAAAAGGCTTAGAGGAAAGAAACCATGCTTCACAGAGATCATTCCATGTACAAATGATTACATCTGCTTCTTCACTTTTAGTTTTTTCTTTCCTAGAGGCAGCCAAAGCATGGCATGGACATTTAATAAGATGCTGGCTGAAACTATTGACAGCACTTTTCATATAAACAAGCACAAGCAATTTCTAATGCAAAATATAATATCTGTTCTCCTATTTCTTCCCAAATCTGTGACATACAAACCTCGAGGCAGCCACCCAGATGACCATCTCTCTGCTAAGTGACACCGTTGCAAGGGAGAGAACTGGTATTTGCCCAAACCACCTCATACCATGACATGCGATTTCTTATTAGTCCTGGTCATGGCAAGAGACCCAAGCTGGGAAGAAAGCATGAGGAAAGCTCCATGCAGTCCCTACATACAGTCTGTAGGTGAGGCCATAACTAAACAAAAAGTTCTAGAAATCACATCCTTCAGGATAACATTGTAGTTCATCATTGTAGGGAGCTGAAGCCAGAGCTCTGAGAACTGAAAAAGTGACTTACAATGTACTATGAAAAAGATGGAAAGCTGTATTTGTATAACCCATGTTTATTCATAGCAGTTAGCAATCTATTCAAGCACAAAATCTCACAACAGCTCTAATGTCTCATCTTCTGAGACAGAAGAGTTGTAGAGGGAAAACAGGTTACACTTACTCAAGTTTGTTTAAATATTACCTTGGGGCCCCACAATGTTTCACAAAAAGTGTTTTCCTTAAAACACCTGTTTTGGATGTGAAGACTGTTCTCAACCTTCCTCAATTCTTTTTAGGTAATCACTTACACATGTTACTTTTAAGTATCATTAGCTTCATTAGCTCTTCAGCCACCTCAGTGCTCTCTGAACTATGAAGAGTTGACATAATTAAAATAAAGCTGGATTTCTTGATGTTTTGGTTTTAATATAGCTGACAAACATTTTAGAATGCAACTTAATTAAAATGTAAACAAAGGAACAGAGTCAGCTAAGAATCATTCATGTGCATTCTACACAAAATTATTGTATCTCAAAACATCTAGTGATTCTTAATGTGTCTGATACTCTTCACAACATAAGAAGATTAGGAGGCATTTAGCCACAAGGGAGTGTAATTACAATATACCCACCTTTGCCATCATTTTATCTTCAAAGTCAAGTACTTCAGAATCTAGAACTTATTGATTCATTCTTAGACTTCGATAGACAAGCTTCAAGTTTAATCTTACAGTTTTAGTTAAAGAATCTTAAGTTCTTGCTATAATTGCTTAAACTCTATAAATGAAGTAGATTTTCCAGTTGAATAACCTTAAACACTGCTGCTCAGAATTTACAATAAAATGCAAGAAGCACGGCGATGCTCATTAAATCTAATCAGTTTTATTCTCACAGTTTATAAGATACTTAAAATAATGTAAGCAATCTAATAGGCAGCCTAAATAGTATCCACAACTAATACCAGCTAGATAAGTAAGTTAAAATGGAAATATGGCACAAACAAATCATTGATACTTCCACGATTGCAAGTTAGAATATTAACATTTTCATACGTTTAAGATTTTAATCAGTATCTCTCTCTAAGGCAGAAATGGTTGGAAGTAATGCTGTATTTTAAGAATATTAAAATATAGCTTCTACAAGTATCATTTGTTGAGAATTTTTTTTTTTTTTATGAAATGTATAAACCAACAGAAGATTTCCACCCTGCTAGAAATAAACAATTTCCTATGCACCAAATCAGTTGCAACTAAAGCTCTTAAATTTATGTCAAGATGAAGGGATGTTAAGTTACTTCAAAAGGTTATACTTTCCAACCAGACTGCGGCTCACCACCCATAGAATTCACTTTCTCAGTTTCTACTAGGGAAGAGTTAGGGGAAGATCAAACCAACAAAAAATCATGTGTTACATTTCTAGGTGAAGAAAAAACAAGAAGACATTTGGAATTTTTAATAATTCTGCTCTATGAACCCAGTCCCCAGCTCAGCAATCATAGCTCGATAACACTTTTTCCCCCCCAGTACAAATAAAGACAGATATTGCTGGTTTTGAATTCACTTTTATGTGAGCCAGTAGGTTCTATTTAAAGAGCTGACATTTAACTGTTCTACATCATCTTCTTTTGCTAGTAGCAGTATCCTAAGTAACATGGAATAAGAAAAACATTCCTGTTTTACATTTAAATGACTTTGCTTTAAGAACTTTACTTGCCCACATCCAAAGTGACCTTGGCCTAGTAAGGTAATTATCTCTCTCATTGAGAGAAATCTTAATAGCCATATAAAGTGTCCCTCTCTTTAAAATATAGGAGATTACAAGTGCTGAAATTAATTTATTTAATGCTATAATGCTTTATCAATATGTTCATTACAGGGATACTTGGTGAAGGCTATAGGTTCTATGAAGCATTGCTCAGAGATGTTCAGTTCCACATCAGCAGTGCTTAACAACTTCAAATCATCTCAAAAGCAGCTGATTTATGGTTTGAGCAGAGTTGCCATCTTTTTCCTTTCATGCTATAGCTAAGTTATTTTACACTACAGTAATTTCCAAACATTAGGGAACATTAAAGTACAGAAGAAAAAAACCAAAGTGGGAAGAAACTCTTGTTCAGCTATGACCTAACTTTACTATTTCAGAGACAGGGAAAGGATTTTAGGTAAAATGTCACTTTTTTTAATACTCAGAATTCAGACTACATGAGGGAACATACTTATTTCTGAACTAATTTGTTTTTCAAGATAGATAAATTTTCAAATTCAAGACGAATGGTTGAGAAATCAGACAACATGGAATTCTATAATACCATAAAGTTTATTTTAAAAGGACTAACAGCCTTATATTCAAATGCTGGGCACTTCAGGAATTCAGGGAACCCAAACACTGATCAAGTTAAGACATTTGTTGGGAAAATATGGTCAGGAAACAAATAATTCTCTTCTACCAAGCATACTAGAAAGTAACACCATATGTGAAAACCTTAATTAACAAGTTGGTTTTCAAAGGTATACTCAAAATCTGTTTCAGGCAGGAAAAAAGGTCCAGTTATATGACAAACATTTAAAACAGTCTAGTTTTTGGCTAAAATCTCTTGCCTTGTAGGAAATGCATCTATACAGTTGCATTCTAACTGTCCCAGGAAAAATACTTCTGAATAATCTTGAATTAAAGATTCACAAAGGCTTTTTAAAAATGCTGTTGCAAGTAGCCAAATAAAGAAGTATAAAGTTGTTTCCTTACCTGCAGCAAATGCAGAACACATTACGAAGAACATGCCAACAGCAATCCTCTTCAGGGATGATGGGAGCAAGCCATGCCTCTTTAAAATGGGGTCCACCAATTTATCTTTTAAGGGTATTAGGATCAGAATAAGCACTGCATCAAACATAGTCAACCAGGCTGCTGGAAACTGAAAGGACAGATGACTTAAGTTAGCAATTTCATACTTAAGGGTTGATTTTTACTATTATTTTCCAAAGGAAAAAATATCTTTTTTTTTTTTTTTTTTTAGTAAGGTTTCCAAGTTTCAGAGGGCTCATAATTTAGGTCCTTGCTCAGAATTATTTTTTGCTAAAATGAAAGTTAACTACAACTAAAACTATACGAACTCCTTATGAAAGATGAGATTGCCATTAGCGCTATCGCAACATCTGAGTTTTCTTGCATACATCTTGAAATATGTTTAATGGACAAAAAAAAAAAATCACTTATCCTTGGGAGCTTTTCTGCTGTTAAGATTTTTTTAGACATTGAACGCTTGTCAGAGGAATGATTGATTTTGCCACTCAAATCTAGTAAACAAAAGTCTGCAGATTATTTAAATGAATACACCCAAGATACATTTTTAAAAGCATTCAAAGTCAGTATTAATGGCACACAAGGCAGGAAGTGATTTAATGCAATTAAATAGTCCCTACTATTCTGCTTCCAGTGATATACTCTAATCTGACAGAATTAAACTTTTATCCTACTTCAGTCATGAAAATTATTTAATAGCCAAGTTCTGTAAATCTTCTATTGTTAGGAATAAAATATCCCACAGAACAGTAGAAACAGAATTTTATGAATGGAATACAAAATTCAATTTAAATTAAATTACACTTGTCAAGTGAACAAAGAGTATGGTGTAATACATGCATCCTTTCTCATTTGCAAGATCCATTAATTGCCAATGAGATCCCTGTCTGCATGAATGAGACAATTTCTACCAAGCTTAATAATATTTAGCATCTTTTCTGAGCTAACAAACAAAGACAGTAGAGGGAGACTTATAAAAATGTTCTGCTTTGGGGATATTTTTTAAAATTGCATTTAAAACTGCATGATACTGTACCATGCTTCACACTCTCTGACCCAAAACACATGCACTGCCTGATGCATATGTTTCTGATGCAGATTCGGTTTTTGATACTAATCTGTTCTGTGTGTATGGAAACTTGAGGTTAGAATAGATTACTATTTTTCTAGAGATTACTCAGGATGACCAAGGAGCCTGTGACAATCTAAAGCCACCATAACAGAGGAAGACAACCAGATTCCCTTAAGGCTACAAATCTCAACCGCTGCAAGTATCTCAAAAACCCAAGCCCGCAGCCCCTAACACAGCGTGGACCCACATCTCTCCTTGCAGATGAGAACCTTATTTCACTGCTTGCTGGTAATCACTCCAGTATGGCTGAGATGAAGACAAACTGCAAAAACAAGAGTTAGTAAAACATGAACCTTTGTTTTTTCATAATCTTAAACAGGACTTGGCACCTGGACAGGAGTTGGAACCAAGAGCACCAAGTCTTTGACTGACATCAAGCCGTGTCCATATTCAGCTTTATGAAAATCTCCAAGTAGTGTGTGGCGTACGCGTGTGGCACACGTTCAGCAGTCTCTGCATGCAGAGATGTGGCAACAACAGTCATTAAAAACACTATTGCTTTCTTGCTTTGCATTACC
This sequence comes from Megaceryle maxima, assembly GCA_024605025.1. NCBI lineage: Eukaryota > Metazoa > Chordata > Aves > Coraciiformes > Cerylidae > Megaceryle > Megaceryle maxima. The sequence goes on along the minus strand of JANHGN010025807.1, from coordinate 17,985 downwards.
ATTGTCATTGCTGTTCTCTAAAGAACCCAGGCAAATGCTTTCTAGTTCATAGTTTGCCAAGACCAAGTAGTTATGATGATGATGATGGCAAAACTGAATTAATCTTAACTACTCCTTAACTTTTCCCAGGCAATTCAAGAACATCTATTTCAAAATGGAATAATAAGCTAGTTTGGCTATATAAAAATATTCAGCAGTTTTATATGTAAGGTTACATACATTGCCTAGAATTAAACTTAGCATTTAGCTGAAGAAGTCTGCTCCTGCTTTAGTTTTTTTCTCTGTGTAAAACTAAGTAACTAGCATTTGGTTGGTTTAGAAGTCTTAGCCAGGATAACTAATTTCTGTTAAGCCTTCAGCTGTGATTCAGAAGCAGCTCACTTTCCAAGCAAGTTCAAAGAAAAATTAAGTACAAGCATTTTTGATCTGTAAAAATAAGACTAAGCCATTCTGTCTTACTGATAGTAATTTTAAATAAATCAGAAGAAAATTTTAAAAGAACATTTAGTAAGCTTGTTAATAATGTACATTTGCACTTTTTGCTTTTAGTTCTCAGTACTGTTTCTGCAATTATGTGATGACAGCCCTTCTTGAAAAATATTGGCTGAACAACTTCCTTCAATTTGTTAAACTGATTCAGGGTAAAGTGAATACTGATTAAGCAGTATAAAGTTACAAATCTATCTCAGATTCCACATGTGCAAATACTGGTGTTTCAGTTAAGTATGGGAATTCCTACTGAGTTTGTAGGAATGCTGCTGTATTACTGCTTTGAAAACTTAAGAGCATATAGATTTATAAGCTTTTTTCTTTCTTTCTTTGTCCACTGAAGGATAAAGACGCAGGAAAGTTGTCTGAATACATTCAAACCAGGGTGCTGTGAACTCCACATACTGGTAGGTAAGCCAAAAACTCTGTATTATGCATCATGCTCCTAAATGCCCTATGTCTGTGGCCATCAATTCCCTTTAGTCACTACCTTAACTTCCCAGAATTTTTGTACAATACTTAATTATTTTGCATTTCAACCAAAGAAAATATACTTTTCACTTGTTTTACCCTGCTTACCGTATGAATAGAGTTGGTGTCATTTGATATTTCAGGAATCTTCAGATGGAGACTTTGCAATACGTATGTTGTCTGCATCTAGCATTAGGAAAGATGAGTTGGGATTACTTGGACAAGGAGTACAGAGAGCAAGGTATTTTTACATTTTTAATAATTAACAAAGATTGTGCCCAAGGTATAGTGCTAATATAGCAAATCAAAAAAAAAATTATCATTAGAACATTGCAAGATTTTTTTAACTCTTACATTTATTTTTACTAAAAGCAAGAAGAATTATTCATGTGACTTTAAAAACAATTTCTGTGTATTTTTCCCCAAAACAATAATTGCTATCCTAATTCATCTAAGATGGGAGAATCAGAAAGAAATTAAGTAAAATGAAATCTAGATCACTTACCCTGACCTATCTGAATCAACTGCAGGATGAAACAGAGCGCAATATTTAAGATAAGTTCATTTGTACAACTGTTAGTTTTAACTAACATTTTAATCATTTGGGTTTTTTATTATTATATGAAAGCTACTTTTTATCTCTAAACTTCGGGGTAATTTTCATATTTATGAAACAGCCCCCAGAAAAATGTGAAATTAGTTACTGTGGCATACTGGTGAGCTACAACAGCTTTCCACAACAGCTTTCCACAACAGCTTTCCACAACAGCTTTATCTAGCTAATAACAAAATCCAGAAGAAGTGACCATCATGAAGTGTTACTTTTTCCTAACATAGTATTATGAAAATGACTCCTGAAATACAACCTCAGGTGCACAAAAGAAAAATAGTTAACTTTATCAAACACATGGGTATTAAGTCAAACTGGCAGTACCAGAGTTCTGAAAAATCCTCTTCAATATTCACCTTCTTTAAAATCACAGGTACTGAACACTACCTGTAAGTAAACCTTCTAGAAGAGTTTCCCCCTAGAAGCTTTTGGGTGTTTCCTCCAGGCAACTGCTCTGAGGGGTAACTTTCAGCGGGGAGTTTGATTTGTAACACAGACTTAGAACCACAAACACAATGCTGCTGCCCCAAGACCTTTCAAATGCAACTGGGAGAAGAGGAAGTTATGGCCCTTAAATTAGAAATTATGGATTTTAGACATGTAAAATAAAAATGTAACTATTTGGAACTACTCACTTGAAAATACACTGTCCAGTAAGGTATTAAAGCCAGAAAGACAGGGATAATCTTGACGAGAGCTTTCACGTCTTCTACTTTATCTTCTCTGAATGGGCCCCCACGAGACAGCTTGGCCATCTCAAAGAGGCTTTGCTTGCGAGGCTGCTGAAGTACTCCCTGGCCTTCGCTTTGGAAAAAAATTTGAAACATTTAGTTAAACAACAACAAAAACTGACATAACTGGCAATCTTGTGACACTTCATTATAAAAAGCTCATGCATTTCCAAAATAAGTTACTCCTGTAAGTTACAGCAAGACAACTAGGCTAGAATGAATAACCAGCAGGTGAAAGCAGAAGCTGAAAACATCCATGATAAAGATTTCCTTGTTTCCTATCCTCCCCCCCACCATGCATAACTGACACTTCAAAGTGCAGGACATAAGAACAGTATCACAAAATACAGGTTACTCTAATTCATTGAATTGGTTTGCCACCTGAATATGTGAAAGCCCATTGCAGAGGAGGCACCTGACATCTCTCATCAGTGACTAAATCAGCCACCGGTATTCCATGGGCATCTATCTCTTAACAGTGGAGTAACCATTTGGAAAGCAAAAAGCCAGTACAAGTTTTGGCTGTCTATCAAGCCACTTACAACACTAAATGCAGATAATAGTATTTTTCACATCAGAAGGCGTTGCATACACATATCTACACAGACAAGAAAGGTAACTAATATTTCAAAGCAGCATACTTTGGTCACATTACACTTTCGGGAAGTCTGAGCTGGCAAAAAATTGGAAACAGAAGACTTGATCTTAGAGCATCCAGTGATCTCAAAATACACCTCTCTTTCATCCCAAAACTCCCAGAAGGTATCTCCAGGACTCCAGTTTTCCAGTTCTCACAGCAAAGCTGCATATTCTAGGGTATTCTCTAGTGTGACTTACTGCCAGCTAGTTTGAACTAACTAGTTCCAACTCAGGCTGATTTCCTGAATTCAGACTGTACAAAAGAACTCATTACAAACCTATTAGTTGAACGTTCCACTTGTCTCTTTCTTGAGCAGCAAGAATATGCAAGAATTTTAAACATGTCTGTGAAGGCACTACCATCAGGTGGTTTTGTGATGAAGAAACTCTGACCGCATAAGAAAACCATGAATGAAATTCCAATGCAAACAGTTGGGATGCTGTATCCAATAACAAAGCTCACATTCTGTTGAATGTAGGCAATGCCTCCCAGAGAGAGAATAGCTCCCAAATTAATGCTCCAATAAAACCAATTAAAAAATCTTCTTGTGGCTTCTGGACCTCGGTCTTTGACCTGGAAAAGATTAAAAACAAGTCATTCACTTTCTGAAGAAAATGAAGCCTGTTTATGAGAATTCAGTCAAGTTCAATGCACTGAAAAGTTTGTGTTTAAATTAAAGTCATACTGAAATGATGTGTTTTGGGCTTAGCCTGGTATTTGATGAAATGACACCTTACTAAACTACCCCATTATATCAGTGACCCTCTAGAAGTTCAGCATATGGATAAAAAAGCCATACAATACTAAACTACATCACTTCCTCACTTCTTCATAGAGGCATTTTTAGTTCTACTGTACTGTCTTTTCAGTCATTTCTCTGGCAAAGCTCACTCAGATGAATGTCCCTTAGTCCACAGAAGTCAAAAGAATTATGCTTTTTTAGTTAAAAAAACAAAAAGTCAAGCTACCTAAAAATTCACAATTCAACAACTGCTTCTCCCAACTGCATACACGTAACATTTAACTGTAATCCATTTTCTGAGCCTCAAATGACTACTTCATAATTAAAACACAAATTCAAATTTTAACAGCCCTAATGCCTCTCATCAGAACATAAACTGAACACTTGCCATCCTGTCCCTTGAAAAAAATAAAAAAATTAAAAATTGGGTTGCCTAAGGTATCACAAGGCTCCAGTAAACATTTATCCCTCTATTAAGTCAGCACTGTTCATAGTGCTATTTTTCTGCTTGAAGCTCTCAATGTCTCTCTAGTGAAAGGAGAGACAACCCTGGTTTACAGAATTACCCTGTAGAGTTTTCACTATCACTCTTTATTCTATATTGCCTACCATAAGTCACCCCACGTTTTCTAATTAAGTCACAGGAACCCAGCATCACTCATAAGATGTGATGTAAAAGAAACTATGCAAGCTAAAATTTGAAATACATTAAAAAGATCAACTAGTCTGTAGAAGAATTCATAATACCATATTTGTCACTGTTTTATGATTGAAAAGCCATTAACAGTGACTAGCAAGTCAGTGCCATGCACCAGTCTTGCTGCGTCAGCTGTTTGTGATTTCTAATTGCAAGTTTCCCTTCCTCATTTGCCAGATCTTCAAAAGATCTGTGTTTAGTTTGCAATATGAAAAGGAAGCTATGTCTTGAAATAAGTTTTTAATATTGTCAGTTCTGATTTACAGCTTCAAGTTTCTCAGTGGTGCATAAACCCATCTCTATCACTTAACTAAGCCTAACAAAAGACATATTAAGGCATGTCTACTCCTTTGCATAGTTAATAGCATTGTTAGGCATTCAGAGAGGTCTGTTAGTGAATCAAGTACAGGTCTGGAGTCTTAACCCAAGAAATTCTCCCTTTGCAGTTTCAACTTGGTACTCATTTCCTAATTTTAACAGTCATCATCCTCAACAGTGTACCAAGCCAGGAATTCCTTCTAAACCCCAAATGGCAGCAGGGTATTATTAGGAAACAATTACATCATAAAAACAGCACTCCAATTTACGTAAAGTTAGCCATCTATTTTATGAAGTTTCCATTTATCATCAAGTCTCAGTTCTCTTATAATTTCTGCAAGGAAAATGATTTCCCATCCTCCCTCTTACAAATGACATTGCTCACATCTATGCAAAGAAAAGCTGGGAGATGAAAGCAAACTTTGATACAGGTAAGAACAGGGCAAGCACAGCATGATGCTTCTATCAGGTATTATTCCAACCTCTAACCATTAGCTCCTGAGAAACTTCCTGAACCAAGGACGCCTTCTGTCTACTTAATAAATGCAGCAGATCTCCTCTCCATGAACTTGTCCAGCCTGCCTCTGAACCCAGGTCAGCTTTTAGAACCCATAATATCCTGTGGCAGAGTTCCCCAGCTAATTACACAGTGGGAAGAACCACCTCCATTTGTCTGTTTTGAATCTGCCCTGTACTAACCTCACTTGTTTTACCCAGTCCCAGGTAACAACAGAAGACAGCTCAGCTTTATTCCACCCCTGGTCCATTTCTGCCTCTCTCCCCCTGACCATTATTTCCACAAACTACTGTCACCTCTTCCTCTCCTTTACAGAGACAGGAAGTTGTAGACTGTTTTGCGATTCCTTGTATGGAAACTCCTATGTCTGTGGCCCTTGTCTGAAACTTCCATCTCCAGTATCCTTCTGGAAACAGATTGCCCAAAAAGGAACACAAATTCTCAAGGGACAGACACACCACAGACTTACAATTAAAAGAATCCATTTCCTGCTTCCTTATCAAAGTGTATATATATGCACTAAAGATCACATCACAGCCATGTCTGAAATGCCACTATGGTGTTTTATTGACAAACATTAATAATTTAATAAAAATCACACTGAACTCACTGATGGAATACCTTGTCAAAGTGGCAGAACTATGAAGGTCTCTTACTAAAACCAGAAAACACGGTAGAGTTAAAAAGCAGTCCTTGTTGTTCCTTTCAAACATCACATTGGCTGCCCAGAACATGAGCTATATTACACTGCCAGCAGACTACTCACTTTCCCCTGCTGGCTATGACCTGAGCTGGGTGACAGCACAAAACAGATTGGTTTATTCTCTTTATAAGTAGACGCTATATTTTAATAAGGGACCAAGAAGAATAAAACCATGTTAGAATTTTATTATTTTATTTTTATCAAGGATGGGTATTTTTCACCAAACTGCAGCATTCTCCTTTTCCCCCTTACACTTGCATTATTTTCAATTGCCCAAGCAGAAAGAAAAATCTGTTGCTCCCTCTGCTCTATTTCATCTGTGTTCAAGTGTAGCAGCACTCTCCTTGTGGTATCTGCACCACCAGCTTCATTATATTCTTAACATCCTACCAGCAACTGCAACAGGAAAATGATGCATGGAAATGGTACAGTATGGTGTGGGTGGGTCCTGGACTGAATCTGTCCTGTGGGCTAAGGGTGCCACATCCCTGCATGAAAGTCAAAACGGGTACATTTGAAAGATTTTGTCCCCATCACAACAAAACAGCTTAAAAATGGTAGGAGTGCCTAAAAAGTATGAAAAAAGTCACCTTCTTAGATTTTAGTGAAGCTCCTTACAACAGGAAAATGCAAAACAGCATCAGTGAAATACCATAGCTATAGCACAAGGCTTCTTATCTAACACTGCAGTAAAACTGTTTCAAAGGTTCCCTGACTTCAGTGAACATTAGCAACTATCTGATACAATTTATTTGCTCTACATTAACACATTGTTTTGCAAAGGAGCTCAGATGTGGACGTTTTGCACAGAATATACCAGTGTTGGACAGCTGTCACTTATCTAATACTGCATAATATCCAGTCCTGTTCACTGTTTTACATTCTTCAAACCTTGGACAGCTTTTTACCCTACTAAATGGGATAGCACATCATTCTCCATGAACACTAAGGAAAAATCCAGTAGTGCTTCTGCTTCAATAAAAATACAGAATGACCTAGTGTACTGTACAAGAAGCATCCCAAATGTCCTAAAGTTTCCTCTTTCAAACTATAGGACAAATTTTGATTAATAAAACCCAAGCAAACAAGAACCAAAACCCTCCCAACGCTTCCCCCCCAAACCTAAACAAACAAACAAACAAACAACATCAACAAAGAAATGAAGGAAATGAGTGATTCTAAGCCTTCTGCCCACAACTGCTTTGTTGGCTATTGGCCATGTCAATGCTGCCTGCATTCAGGTGGGCCTCTAAAAAGGAAATGCAAGAATCTTGCTGCTTTCAAGACATCTAATATACCTTTTGTGGGATAAAATCTAACCTAACACTTGTTTTTTCTACAGTCCAAAAGGTGGGGTTTTTTCTTGATAACCTGGTAACTATCCTTCCCATATAGCTAATCCAAATACAGAAAGAAAAGCACAGTGACATTCTGAATTTTCTAACTGGCACCTACACAGCACTGGACTTCAAAACAGTAAAGGAATAGTTCTTAAAATCAAAATTTCTAATACAAAACATGTAACAGACTGAATAGGGTCAGATGAGATGTAACTACAACCACAGTTCTCAAGCTAAAGAATCCTCAGTGCCTGGAACATTATGTCATGGGAACTGTGTAATCATTAGGTTATTTACAGCCACTTTCAGCAGAGGGCACATCAACAGTGTAACTGCACTGCAGTACTCTCAACTTATTCAGGATAGAAGGTTAACATCTCACAATCAGAACAAAATTTTAAACATGGCTAAAACAAAGAAAGAGAGGAAGAGTAACTAGATCTTTAGTTACAACACCTGATGAACAGTCATTACAAATATCTGACCGACAGTAACTTCCACAGCACAGTTGTCCCTAAGGTTAATACTTAGATCTCATTCTGACTTAGAAGAAAGATGATCACTTGCTTAATTGACCCTGCCTAGACTTTTCAACACCAACATCCTTCTTTGGAGATGAAGCAAGTACAAACCAAAGCAGTTTGTACAGCTTGATACTAAAAATATTACACAGCTCAAATACGAAAGATTCTGTTAGATTCTCCTGATTTTTATGTAGAGGTGGGAATCTATACAAGTATCTTTGCCTCTCCCCAGTTACTGGTTTAGATGCTTTGTTTTGTCACAAAGTACTTTCCTAGCTCTCTACAGATAGGTAAGTTCTAAAGAAATGGTTATCCCCAGAATTTTTTTTTTTTTTTCCCCCACAGCTAGTTCTTATCTGGTCCCTAGCATTCCACTGATAGTCAATTTCTGATATCATCTGCTAGTGATCTCAAGTATTTCCTAAACCCCGACATTTCAGAGTTCCAATATGTCATAATTGTCCTTTTCTCCCTCTTCACATGACAGTTCCAAAGCTATGAACTCTTATTTGACTCAATAAAAGGAAAAAGATGATTTATTTGGAAGTTACTGACATTAGCAGTTTTCATTTGTTCCTGCAATCAACTGACAGTCACAAGTGACAAATGTAACAAACCCCCCCAAACTTATCTCAGCCAAGTATGTGCACAGCCCCACAACAGAGAAAGGATGAAAACACAGAAGCTTGTCCTTAGCCTACAAAAGAAAGCACAATGACAACAGTTTTCTGCAGTCAAATTTCCTCTTACAGAATTCTGACCTCCTAATCCATCCCTACAGACACCAGTTACTCTCTGACAGCATCTAGAGAGAGCTCAGTAACAGAGCTAGGCAGTACTATTCAGCTGCTACATGATTTCATATTTTATAGTACAATTTGGCCAATCCACATTTAAAATCTGCTTCTTTTCACAAATGTCATCACCTATTCTGCTTCTGTTGGAAACAGAAACAAATTAGTACTGCCCATGTGAATGTCAGAACGTCAGTTTTCAAACCATTATCTGCAGGGTCTTGGACATCCACAGTCTCCTCAGAAGTTCAAAAGCAACAACAAAATAACTTGCAGTTAGTGACCTTCAATTCTTTATACAAAGTTGTCAAGTTTTTGGTCCTCCCAACCTCCCCCAGAGGCTAAAAAATCTAAGTTCTACAAATAAATAAATATAGGTTGAAAAAACCCAACATTTTAAGGCCATCTTCACCCCAGTTATTTCCAATAGCGTCCTGCCTCTGGTGACACTACTGTAGTAGCACCAGTTTTAGCAAAGCTAGAAGATTTTGGGCAGGTAGATGTAATGACCATGATGGCAAGTCAGAAAGAAAATATACTGTGGGTTAAAACTAACATTGCTAATCATCATAACCCCCAAACAGCTTCATCTATAATTAGAACAACGATTATAGCTGATACCAGAGCAGCAGTCTACTACTAATGTTGGCTTTGATGCTGAAGCTAAACCAGCTTTCACAATAATGAGGGACAGTCCTTCTGTTTCCTAACTATAGAAAGTCACAGACTGCTACAGAAAACAGGAAGTGACCGCAAAACACACTTAGAAGGGGAACTGGAAAGTACCAGGTTATACATATCACATGATTAAAAACACTATTCTGAGAACCATCGGTTCAGATTTAGACCTGTAGGATGGGTCAATCTGCAACTTCTAGAAAACAGCTCGTATTTAGAAAGACAATTAAGTAAAGCTGGTCTATATCTAGTTTCCAGTAGCTGGTTTTTGCTAAACTGACTGGCAGAAGTTACTCTATACTTAAAGTCTACTCAGTCACTTGAAACAGCACTTCTAAAAGCATACATTTAAGAGAAATTAAGAATCTACATCCTTTTAACCTCAGAGGAAAATAAGTACTGCAATTTAGTTTCCAATTTTCCACAAAGTGATCCTTCTAAATAAAATCCCCTCATTTCATTTGGGTTCTCCTCCCAAATTATAGATCACATTAAAAATGAAAAATGTACATGGTAATTTTTAAGAGATCTGCAATGAAATGTAATTGACAGTATCTGAAAGGTGTCTTATGTCAGCTAAAGCATATGAAGTACAATTCATATTTTCCTTTGTTAGGTAGTTAAGGGAAAGAAGACAAATCTTATCAGCACACATCCAGCCAAAACATGTTTGCATCGTATTCCAGCCTCCCAAGAATGTGACTCTGGGAGACAGGCTTTATTCTCAGCAATATATTTCCATCTACCCAGCAGTTTGCTACATTCCTACGCAGGGAGAAGGCACTCAAGAGGACCCAAAACTGCATGGCAAGGTAAGAGGTATGCTGTAATTGATTTAACAATAGGTAAGCCAGAGAAACAGAGGGGAAAAATTTGGTCCTCAGCAGAGGTCTACCAATTATCATGAACCAGAAAGGAGTATTTCTCTTGCTTCTCCCTACATAAATCACTGTGAATTATCTGCAAATATAGCCCAAAACTGCTGTGAAATCCTGGGGGGAAAGCCTTTAGAAAATCCAGCTACAATAGCTACACTTCCATTGGCAATGGCTCTTCTTTTGCTCTGTTCCTGCCATTATTTATCTCTTATATTTCACGTTCATAAAGTGTTCCAGGGATAAGCAGTCAGTTTTGAAAAACACCTTACAAGATAAAGTCATATTAAAGCCATTTCACTTGATGGGTTCATGCTGGCTTAAACAGAACCAATACATTGGGGACACACAATCTTAGGCTATAATAATGTTTTACATTTATATACTGCCTTTCACCCAGAGCTCCAGAATTTATAATATATGAAATGTCAAAGAATGACAAATGTGAACTGCACAATAGAGAACAGAGGTATGTTTAGCAAAGATATTGTGATAGATTCTAACTCTCATAAAGAATTCCATGGTGTTTCTGATACCTGCTCTAACTGGAACTGAGTGGGCCAGTAAACAGATGTGCAACTGGATCAGAAGTATTTTTTTTTAACTTGCTTTGTCATTAAGAACAGTTTGGCTAGAAAAGCTGCTCAGTATCTAAGCATCTAAAATTCTCAAACTGTAAAGCAGAAATTATGTTCCAGCATTCACAGTCAGCATATTACCTTAGCATAAGACTGTAAAAAAAATACATGCAGTAGTTGATACTGAACTATGAACTGTCTCTCAGATATGTTCCATAAAGCCACTTGGTTCTGCAGTGATGGTCCAAGGAATGATACCACTGAAGGGGATCTGAGTGAAGTCATTTGATAGGACATGTCCTTAAGAGAACAGCCCAGGAAATATGTTTACCATGTGAGAGCACCTTCCTACCTGTCATCTGGCACAACATTAGCCTCAAGCACAAAAAACTTCATTTATCACAGGATGATAAAGGCCTCTGACCACTGCCCTAGAAGGCCCATGCTATCCTTCTCAACGCTAAAATGTGCATCAGATATTTCACCTGATGAGCTCTGAGGTCGAATTAACTGAGTACAAACTCTACAATGGAAGACACTTAACAATACACTTAATGGCTATTAATTACTCAACTCCTTAAGATGGTGATGGCTTAGCCAAATCAGGTACCACATGTAAGACAGGACTACCAGGAAACCAAGGGTCATAATGGATCAGACACCAAAATTGTATCAGGCAAGGTACAACTTAACAGCTTGCGTTACACAAGGAAGAAAGCTGGATGATCTGATTCCATTGAAGACTTAACACCTACAGAAATGTGAATCAGTAGGTGCACTGTCCACCCCACCAAGACAAGCCCCTATGCATGACTGACAGCCATCCCCTGTTTCAGACTGGCACCCACAAGCGATTCAGCAGCTGCCAAGTAATACTTGACCTGGTCCGCCCCAAAAGGGGTGATGTTGGCCTTGACCGACCCGACGCCCAGACCCACGAGGACCAGTCCGATGAACGTGGCGGTGGCACAGTAGCGGATGGCTCCCACCTGGGAACAAGGTGTCATGGTGGCGTTGGCCGCCGGAGAGGAGCAGTTCTCTACAGGGAACAAGGGGATGTCCCCGCAGAGGCCCTGGCGGGTGTGCGGCGCGGCGATGACGGGGAAGGCCAGCATGCCCAGCAGGTAGAGCGCCATGCTGAGCAGGATGGTGACAAACTTGCCCAGGAGGGCGTCAGCCAACCAGCCACCGAAAGGTGACACCAGGTAGGTGATGCCCATGAAGAGCAGCAGGGCCTGGCTGGCCTGGGCACCCTCCCAGCCATAGGGAGGCCCGTTGAGGAACAGCACCAGGTTGGAGGTGATGCCGTAGAAGGCCACTCGCTCCAGCAGCTCGGCCAGCAGCACGGCGGCGCAGGCCAACCGCCGCCCGTGGAAAGCGCTGCTCGCTGCCCGCCCGCGCTCCACGCTGCTCAGCAAGGGGCTGCGCTCGCTCGGCTCGGCCTCCTCCATGGCGGTGCCTCCTTCCCGGTGCCTCCGGCCCGGCCCCGCTGCGCTTCCCGGCCCACCCCGAGGAAACTTCGCCGGTGTCGCGCGGCGGGGCCCGGCCCGCCCACGCGGGGAACGGCTCGTCATCATTGGCTGAGGGCGCCGTCGCTCCGCCGGCAGCACCGTCACGTGGGCGGCTGGGCTGCAGGGAGCGGAGGCTGAGGCGAGACGGGGCGTGGCCAGAGGGGGGCGGGACATGGCGGACCGGAAGCTGCGGGGTGGGTCCGCTCGGAGGTACCGGCAGCGAAGCGATACCGCGCCGGGCGCCCGAGCTGAGCAGGCCGCGGGGTGTCGAGTTGAGTGGAGCCGAGCTGGTGCTTGGCTACACCTCCGGGTGTGCGGAGCTTCACCGGGGAAGGGAGGCGGCAGCTTCCTCGCCGCAGGTTTTTCCCTCGCCGCTTTCAGTAGGGTGCCGGGCGGAGTGAAGGTGGGGAAGGGCCACAACAGGGAACGTTGATTTGATGGTTATTTCGCGCGTTGGTTCAGGCTGGGAGTTACATTTTAGGCGTTAACTAGAGCTGTGTGACTTTATGAACGACGCAGATTCAGTGCTGGCTTCCATAGGAGCCCTCATTTTCCCCTGAGGTTTAACCAGCCGTAGCAAGGACAGCGAAAGTAAAACGTGGTTTGTTTCCCTATTTTGCTTCTCAGTTGGAAAAGCAAAAGCGGGGGTTGTACCCGTAAAATGTCCCCCCCCTCCCCGCAGGAAAAGATGAACGTGCCTGGTAAGCTGCTCTTTTTGTCGGTGTAATGCTGCTGCTTCCAGCCCTGGGAGTGGCACCGGGCTAACTGACGCCGCAGGAGCAGAGAGCGGTAGCGGGATGGGTGTTGTAGCTGAGGTGCAGCTCCTGTAGTAATAAGTCATCGGTACGTGTGGAGAATGAAGGCAGATGTGAATGGAGTGTGTGATTAAGATGAGAAAATAGATTAGTGATTGAAAGTTGGGAGCCCTAGGATGTTCTTTTTTTCCACAATCATGTATTTTGAGGTAAAGGTTGTGAAAGTGTGTATTTGTCTTCAACAGCACATCTTAAAAATCCTAATTTTGGCCAGAACAAAGTCAGAACAATAATTCTGGTTGTGTGTTTTCAATGAAAAGGGTAAACTGACGTCATATAGTTACACCCAACATCTAGGTACGACTTCAGATTTTTTGAACGGCATTGGTAATTGAGCAAGAGATGCTTGTAAAAGTAAATATTAATTTAATGATGGGCCTTTGTAAATAACATATGCCATGAAAATGACTCATTAAATATATTTGCTCTCTTAACTAGTTGAATTTCATGACAAAGGACAAGGAGGAACATGCCACTGGCTGTACAGAGCTCTTTTTGTGAACTACTGTAACATGACTGATTCTGAAACTTAAAAAAATACATTTCAGCTTTGCCCAATTTAATAGAGTATGTCATAGAATTGTGATTACACTTGCTGAGGGGTCTAGCAGTATCTACTAGAGGCTACAAAATAATTAAGCACACTTTGTGTATTGTGTTGTTTAATTTATTCAGCTATTGCACTCTAGGCCCTTCATAATTTACCTTCATGAATAGGGTAAGATTTTTATGTCTGCCCACACAACAACTTACAAACACCCAAGCAATGCTGAATAGTATTTGAAATGTACACTATAAAATGTTCTTTAAATTTTCAGATACTGAGAAGTAGGTCCTCTCACTGAAATTCAAATGTACTGTTATAACCTGAACATTCTCTCTGGAAGTATAGCACTTTCAGATGCATTTTCATTTTCCTCCAAACAAGAACATTTACCTATGGTATTTTTAAAACTCTTCATTAAGATACATCCATGACCTCTTCTTTGAATACAACAAATGCACCTATTTATATACAGTGATACTATTGCATCTACATGTTTTCAAAGGCACAACAATACCTAATGCTGCAAAGACCTCGAGATTTTTCATGTTTTCAGACAAGACCTATATAGCATAAAACCCAGAGTTACCATAAATAGTAATAAAATGTTAAGACCTCTTTGAATGTTTCCTTTATTTCCTCTTTATTTCCCAGGTGACTGGTTAAGTTCCCTCATTTGTCTTAGGGAGCAGGCCTTGTCTTGCTTTGATGTTTGCATTTTTGTCTTTTTTTTGTCTTACACACTAAACATGCTGGATAGATGGTGTCTGGTTTTGGAGCTAGTAGTGATGAAGTTACAATGGCCAAGCTGTTTGTAATTAGGTATCTCAGGCAGGTATCAAAAACCACAACTTCCTTTTAACCCCAAACATGACTTTCTGAGCACTATCGCATATCCTGCTTTAGGCTGTGAACTGGGGAACATCCCTGTTTTGGATTCTGTGGGCTGGTTTGGGTACAGGGCTGCAGGTTGGGTCACACGCTGCCAACCTTCTGTGGTGTGATGCAGCCAGATGGCAGCTGGATGAGCTACGCTGTGTGGGGCAGATCTTGGGACCAGGAGGGTCTGTTGGGAAAGGATTTAAGAGTGGCAGTGTTTCAGGAGACTGCAAGGCAGCTGCACAAGCTCCAAGCAATCCATGTGATACGTCACAGGTCTGTTAGATGGACAGTTGGGCAGCAGTGACCAACAGAGATGTCTGGTGCTAGATTTGAGGGTGGTAAGTGCTCTCAAAAGCCTGATTATGCTGCTAGGCTACGTATGGTAAAACAAACTTAAAGGCTGCAATCCTGGCCAGCTTGACAAAAGCTCTCTAAATTTCAGTGGGGCTGGGATTTCATATCAGAAACGCTTTCTAAAAGGGTGCAGAAAATAGCTTGGTCCTGTCTACCCTTAAATTAGCACTTACGGTATTTATAGCATATATGCAAGATTTGTTGCTCTTGTAAGTTGTAGGCAAATTTTTTAGTTTGGATGAAGTTTAAAGTGATCTGAACAATGTTATGCTGAATTATTTCTAAGTGACAAATCAGTGAGATGGAGACAGTTGAACGTAGCTCTGCAGCATGAAGGCCCATTAGCAAAACATGAGCCAGCATTCCAAAATGGTTAGTTTGCCAGGATAACCTCCAGTATATATCTTTATCACTTCTAAACCCTCAATTTCTGAATACCTGTCATCTTCAGAGATCCATACAAGTTAATTGAAGAACTACTATTTAAAAAAAAAATATATATTTAAGAGCCTTCTTCTGTATGTGCCATATTTGTCTTACTTTACCTGATGCTGACACTTGAAAAGTAATTTAAGCCACAATAACCAGGCACTTCATTTTGCAGACCACCTTTTCCTGCTTTTTACATCTTTGGAGAAATATAAGCATCTGTGTGGCCCTGTGGTGATTACATCAGGGAACCAGACCAGGTTATAAGTATATAAGCAAAAAAGTGAGTTTGCTGTTAGATCAAGCTCTCCTTCTCATCTGTCTCATGGCCACAAACGTTCTGCACATGCTCTCCATGTTTTCACAAGATGTTGTATCAGGTTCAAGGCCATGGATATCTACAGGCAGCCACCTGACTCCTATCAATCTCCCAACGGGCTCATCAGACTGGCCTCTTAGTCTTACTGCCTGCTGCCCCACCCATCTGCTCTTCGTTTGTGGTTATAATTTGGGTTTATCCTGAAGAGCAGCTTTGCTGGGTTGGGATAGATTTCTTGGTCCCAAGCTTGGGCTCATTGTTTCTCATTTCCTAGCTTTGCTGCAGCTCTGCACTTGGCCTGCTGCAGTGGTGGCTGTGGTTCCTTACTAGAACTTTCCCCTGGTCTTACACACCTTTGGCTCTGCTTCATCATATGGCCTTCCTGATACTTAGTGTGGTCTTTGACCATCCTGTTGCTTTGTTCTTTGGACTAGCACATTCCTCTGCCTTTTCTGGTTGTTGGCATCTGATCCACAATGAGCTTTGTCTCTATTCCAGCCCTGAATATGAACCACCTTCATCTTGGGAGACATACGGTGGTATAGCTGAGGAACTGCCTCGGGAGAGGGTGACTGATATCAACCTTCTCCTGATGTTCCTGAGGCCATGATCTGAGCCCGACATCTTTGTGACTGTTTAACGAAAATTCATAGCGCTATTTAGAGGTGGGGCAAGGGATTCAAACCAACTAGCAGGAGACCGGGAGCTTGGCTCTGTAGTCAGGTGCCCTCTGACCAGGGCCACTTGGCAAGGGCGCGACCGGCCCCTCACCGGATGGGTCCCGCCAGCCTGGCGAGCGGGTCGCAGCCGCCTCACTCAAGGCTCCGTGGGGGCCCGGGGCCGCCGGGCGGGCCGGGACTGCGGCCGGTGGCACACCCGCTCCGCGCCGCTGTTTCCGGAAGGCTGCGGGGCCGCGCCCGGGCCGCCGGCAGGTGAAGAAGGTGGTGGCCGCGGCGCTGCCCCTCAGTGTGACGGCTCTCGGCCGGGTAGACGGGAGAGGCCGCTATGAGGCTGCTCTTGCTGGCGCGCCTCCAAGCTCAGACCGGTAACGCGACCACCGCGGCCAGGATACAGTAAGTACCTGGCAGGCAGGGTCCCCGCTGCCTGCCCGCTTGCTCCTCAGGGTCCTCGCCGCGGCTCCTGGCTGCGCTCACCGGCGAGCCGGGAGGGAGGCGGGGCCGGCCCCCATCGCCTCACGCTGAGGCAGCCGCGGCCCTCCGAGGTGGGAAGAGGGGGCTCCGCGGAGCTGCGTCGGGAGCTCTGCGGTAGGGGCCGGTGTCGCAGGCCCATCGCGGGGCTGAGGCAGGGGGCGGTGGGGGCCGACCGCCATTCGCTGCCCCCGCTGGCGCACGGAGGCGGCGTCTTTCCCGCCTCAGCCGCGTGGATGGCTGGCGCCGGGGGTGTGTGAGGGGGACGGATCCGAGCGGCAGGCGAGCCCTGTCTGACAGCCCCGGGGGGAATCCGCTGCTTGCCGGGCAGCCGGGGCCTCCTGGATTCGGAGCCGAGCCCGTGTCCGCGGGGGGCGGCCCCTCCTGCGGCTTTGCTGAGCTGTCTGGGCAACGTGACCCCCTTTGACCGTATTGCTGGGGAGTGAGGGAGAGGGGGAGCCGAGGGGTTCCCCCCGAAAAAAACCTCCAAAACAAAGAACCCCCCCTTTCTGCTCAGGGCGGTTTGCTGGCACAAGAGCAAGCAGTCTGCGCTTGCAGGGTGATCCTGACTCACAAGCCAAGAACAGAAGTGCCCTCACCGGCCGCCCTACACGGCCCTTGCACAACCGGTGTTAGTGGTGCAGCAGATTTCCGCAGGGCTGCCCGCTTTGGGAAATACCCGGAGTGAGATGAGAAGTTGCTGCGATGAACAGTAGGCTTCGAGAGCTCTGAAATAACGGTCTCTACAGGAGCCATCCCAGAGCAGCGATTCTGCAGGAGCTGCTCCACTTAGTGCCTTTGCTGAGGGGATTCAACAGGCAGCTCTCGTAGGTATTACGGGCCTGAATCTACAGTGCTTTCAAATCGCTTGGACTAACAACTGCATGGGTGTTCTTAATGTACCCATTTAACTTTGTATGATGTGGAAAAAGGATGTGTCTGACACCGTTTCTAAGGGCTTTGTTGTGTAGGTGAGCTTTGTTTATTAAAAAAAAAAAAAATAGTCACCATAAAAAAGAAGTAGTTTCTGAATGGTTTTGTCGTCTTGAGGCCTGAAATGAGGACTCGGTTCCTTCTTACCTCTCAAAGACTCATCCACAGTTTAGTTATTTTTCTTAGGATGAATCTCTCTTAGGATGGCCTTCTGCTATTACAAGTTTTCCCTGACTGTGGTCAGTGTATTATCTGTATGTGTTAATAAACAGAAAATATATATTCCAATTAAAATTTGTCCTCAGTTGTATCTGCTTTCATGCTTACAAATTGAATTTTTTTT
>JANHGN010025805.1:31188-51941 GCA_024605025.1 Megaceryle maxima | reverse complement strand
CGCCAGTGTCCGCCCGCAGCCCCACCCCCTGCACCCTGCGCGCGCACACAGAGCGGAGGAAGCGGGAAGAGGCCGCGCAGGAACCGCACCATGTTTGTGCCTGGCTGCCCGAAGCCGCCCCCCGGAAGTGATGTTTTAGCCCAAAAATAAGATGGCGGCTAGGGGCGGGCGCCGGCGTCCCGGAAGCGGAACCCGGCGCTGTTTCTCCCGGAAGGGGAGCGGGGCGGCCCGGCCCACGCCGCCGCGGAGCTGAGGGCAGCTGTCGAGCGGCGGCCATGGCGAACCGGACGGTGAAGGACGCGCACAGCATCCACGGCACCAACCCTCAGTATCTGGTGGAGAAGATCATTCGCACCCGCATCTATGAGTCCAAGTACTGGAAGGAGGAGTGCTTCGGCCTGACGGGTACGGCGGGGCGGGCTGGGGCGGGGCTCGGCGGGGAGCTCGGTAAGGAGCCCGCGCTGACGGCCCGTTCCTCTCCCAGCCGAACTGGTGGTGGACAAGGCTATGGAGCTGAAGTACGTGGGGGGCGTCTATGGCGGGAACATTAAGCCCACCCCCTTTTTGTGCTTGACGCTGAAGATGCTGCAGATCCAGCCGGAAAAGGACATCATCGTGGAGTTCATAAAAAACGAGGACTTCAAGTAAGTTGGTAGCTTGGGTAGCTCTTCTGGTTGTGGTACTAGATGAATCTGCCCAAACCAGCCAGGGAAAGCTCATGGTGGGGTTTAGCTTTTACCGTGCCCTGATAAACTGTGCTTGCTAAAAAGCATGTCCTGGCTCTTGCTTTGAAGACTGCTCTCCTTGTCCCTTGGGCTGTTGGAAGGGCTTCTTGCCTTTGTGATGGGCATTGCTCCATCTCTGCCTGAAGGTGCATTAAAGGACCCCCGTTCATCTGCTTTTTCCTTACTATTTCTTTTGTTCCTGCAAGAGATAATGTAGTTCCTGCATGATGAGGAACCCAAGTACAGGTATGTAACCTCTGCATGAGTGTCTGTCTGTGTGCACTTGAGTACTTGAAGGAGAAAATCTAAATGGTTGGTTATTCTGTTTGTTTTCCTCAGAAACTAGGGCGAAAAGCTCTTTTATCAAAAGGTCAGATACACGACAGGGTTTACTTTTCAGGTATGTCCGAATGCTTGGCGCATTGTACATGAGATTGACAGGCACTGCCATTGATTGCTACAAGTATCTTGAACCCCTCTACAATGACTATCGGAAAATAAAAAGCCAGAACAGAAATGGGGGTAAGCACTTCTTAGTTGTGGTTTCTTAATACCTCACAGATTACCTTTGTTAAAAAAAAAAAATCACACTAAATAAAAGTGTTCAAGTTGGTAATATAAGTTTAAAGATTTGTCATAACCACCTTTTTGAATCCTTACCTTTAGTTATTCATCCTTTGGATAATCTGTAGCTGGTCTTGCTGACTTGTACAAATGAGAACTGCCTTGGTTATTCTGCTTTCCCCAAGTGCTTGTGTTTTCTCTTGGGCACTGGAGCAACTCCATAAATAACAAAGAAACACTGTTTGAGTGCTGGTTCAAGCACTGTGAATCTGCTGATCTTAGCTGTGCAGTAACTTCTTTCATGCAAGATAGGCCTAATGATTTTCACCAACCTTCAGAATGATTTGAACTGTTGTTTGTACAGCTCTCTTGACATAAATTGTCTGAAGAGCTTCACCTTTCCTCTAGCCCCTAGTGTTAATCTTGTCTTTTAAATGCAATTTTTCACCCCCCTCAGAATTTGAACTGATGCACGTGGATGAATTTATTGATGAACTGCTCCACGAGGAACGTGTGTGCGATATCATTCTGCCTCGATTACAGGTTTGGAAAAGTAGATGGGTTTGGAATTCTTAACCCAGTAGTTGCATATCAGCTACAACTTGTCCCATCAAGCTGTGCTACAGGCCCTTCTGGCACATGAGGTGCCTCCTTAGGTGTCTCTTTTTATTGGGTTATGTAAGATAAAGTTGTAATTTCTCCTAGAAACGGTATGTTCTAGAAGAAGCTGAGCAACTCGAGCCTCGTGTTAGTGCTCTGGAAGAAGACATGGATGATGTAGAATCTAGTGAGGAGGAGGAAGAAGAAGATGAAAAGGTTGGTGAACTGTTTTGGAAGGGGATAGTTAAAGCTGGTGCTGAACCACTGCAGAATGCTGTGTGGCCTATGAGGAATATTTGAAGGGAGGCACCAGGAGGCTGCTTACTATGATCTCCTCCTGTCACGTATTTTCGTATAAGCTGCTTGGGAGAAATTGTTAGACCCTGAAGCAGTTCTCAAGTGCTTTAGGTTTGTTGAGCTTTTCTGTTTCCTGAAATCCACAAATTGGGATCCTTCTCTGCTAAACGTATTTCAGAAAAATTATTCTACATACATACAATATGGAGAGGACAGAAGTTATGGTGACTATCATAGTCAATTCTGATGTACTTCTTAAGAATCAGCACTATGAGAGGTGGCTATTTTAATTTCCAGTTGGCAAACTCAGGCAGTACCACTCACTTCTGAACATGAAATACTTGAGGCTGGGGAAGGTTGATTGCATGACTTTTGTCATTTATAGTAATTATTCAGAAGTCTTTGCTGATAATAAAAACCTTGATGAAACATGACTTAAAGAACCTTCTCCCCTCTGCCCTGCCATTCTTTCCAGCTGGAACGAGCACCCTCTCCTGACCACCGCAGAAGAGGCTACAGAGACCTGGATAAACCTCGCAGATCTCCAGCTGTGCGATACAGGCGGAGCCGAAGCAGGTCTCCAAGAAGGTGATGTGGCTCTTCTTGAGCAATGTTTTACCTATGGTACGGCAGATGGTTGGAGCAAAGCACAGAAGTGAAGATGACAGTTCAGCCAGAATGTCTTACACCTCCTCGTTCCTTTAGCCCCTTTCCACAGTAAGGAGTTGCAGTGCACAGCCACAGTCTGCCTGTTTCTCTAGTCCCTCAGAAACTCCCCAACTTGCTGGCCAGCTGTAGCTAGATTTAACAATACAGCAAGGATATGAAGCAGAACCAAGTGCTTTGATTTCATGTGAGCCAGAGGCTCAGATGAAAATCCTACTACTTGTTCTTACTGTTAGTAAGCCAAGAAAAGTTCCATCGCTAACCTAATCTGGTCACTGTATCAGCCAGTCCAGAGGCACACAGTTCTGCTGTGCAGCAGGTCAAACGCACTAACTGGGGACACGGTGGAGTGCAAGGGAAACCCTGGTGCTGTTGCCAAAGAAAAGAGGAAATTAAACAACTGTTTCTGCTAGTGATTTTTAGTGACTTTTTCTTTTCTCCCCCCATTACAGGCGAAGCCGTTCTCCAAAGAGACGAAGGTAGTATTTTATTTTATTATTTAATCTTAGAATATGTGCATTTATAGTATAGCTATCTCAAGCACTTCCCTTCTCTCAGTCCATCACCACGCCGGGAGAGGCATCGCAGCAAAAGCCCAAGACGACACCGGAGCAGATCCAGGGAGAGGCGACACAGATCAAGATCTAAATCTCCAGGTATTCTTGTCATTTACAGAATTAACTCTGGCCAGTCTTTATCAGCAGAACTTCCACCGCAATTAAAAAAAAAAAACAACTATGTCACAGTATCAGGAAGGTAGCATAGGTACTGAATCTGACTTGTGAAACTGCTAGTTGTATGAAAGCACAGCCGGAGAACTCCTTTAATACATGCAAAATTGCCTTGAGTATGTTTTTCAAATATTTGCCAGGAGGAGGCTAATTAAGGCTGGGTTGCTCTGGCATTACCTGGGATTGCATTAACAAAACAAGAAAGAATTCCATGGCCTATGGAAGTAACTGCTACCTTTTTCATCTCACAGGGCATCATCGTAGTCACAGACACCGAAGTCATTCCAAATCGCCTGAAAGGTAGGGCCTTTGACTGTTTCTTAAGGGTGTCTGTACTGCTGTAGGAGCTCTTGTAAGAAAACCTTCAATCCCCAAGATTAAATGACAATGTTGGAAATCAAATATTTCATATTAGCTGTAGAAAACACCACTTAGTGCAATAATCACCTTGTTCTTTCATAATGACTACTCGTACTTTGCCATATGGTGTATTTCTGGTTTTCTTCTGTTTCAGATCTAAGAAAAGTCATAAGAAGAGCCGCCGAGGGAATGAATAACAAACTAAATCCAGCACACAGTTTAAGTACCTTGAACTGCAGTCTGATACTGTCCCATTTGCTTTACGGGACAGCTAGACATGTACTGGCTGCTTTAGCAGTCCATTTCTTTAATCCTCCTCTTCTTGTACAAGTCTTGTTTTGGTTTTTTTACTTAAAAGAAAGCTAAGGATACTTTTTACATAGTTATTTACTTGTCCTTGTGATAAAATTTGAGGATTGTTTTTAAATTGTTTTTTCTCAAGTCCTGTAAAAACTAGTGAAGAGCAATAAAAAAAAAAAAGGGGGGGGGAATTTTCTTTAAAGGCTCCTTGGTGTTCTGTTCATAAAACATTGTTCCGATGTCCCCAGGTGGAAGATGGCTTCATTCTCAAGTCAGGGCATTATTTTCTTAAACAGCCACTGCATTCAGTTGCCAAACTGGAGAGTGTGTTTGAGTTACAAACACAGAGAGCTACCCCCCTGAACTATCTTAAACCTCTCTTCCAGCAAAGGAACTTTAGACTTTCATAATCCAGTGTGCTTACTAGGAGCAAGAGGTAATAGTTCTCCAACACACAATTACTGGTTCCTTTGTAAGAATCGCCCTTAATTCTAATCATGGGCATCTTCTGATGCTACTACTGGACAAGTTAGAAGCTTTAAATAATACAAAGCACAATGTAATTCTTTTCAGGCAAGAAATTATTCACTGTATTTAAACAGTAAACCACCACCTTGAGCATCATTTGTGGCCTACCTGTGACTGGGGACAGAGTATGACACAAATCAGGATCCCTTCTCTGAATGAAGTTGGCATTTCTCAAGTCCCTAGTTTTCAAATTAAGAAAAATTAAGCTCTTAGTTGTTACAGTTCTCATCTTAATTATATAGCACAGGAAAGTGGTTGTGTTAAAACCCCTTGTGTACCAGCCCCTTTATTCATATTTATTGCTGAAGTCTTTCTCTGGGTGCAGGGACTGACAGGTTCACCTGAACACTGCCTTTAGGGCTTACATATGTTCACATAGGGCCCAATGAGTGGTGACAACACAAAAATAGTATGCCAAGTGAATTTATGGAAAATCCTCTTTGAAATTACTTAATAGTACAGCCTATTTTTTCTAGGGTGTTTTCATATTCTTTTGCAAGGTTTCTGAACAGGAAAGCAGGTGGAGTTTTCCCCCAGATCAAGTATTTTACAAGAAAAACATGCTGTGAACGTGTATACTGATCCTATGACTCATTAAAACTGCTCCTCACTTTAAGATAACTAAATTCAAGCCATTTTTCTTACTCTGCTTTCCTAATTACAGTTAAATGCAAGCATGCAGGGAAATAGGGAAGAGGAAAAAGTCTTAAGTCCTTTTTTTGCAGTTTTATTTTTCTTTTAAAAAGTTTTTTGGCACTACATAGTTCTGTAAAGAATAGAAGTGACAAATTTTTAAACACATGAAATCCCCTTGTACTTTTATTTTTTTTAGAACAATATATATAAAGTCTGAAGCAACCAAAGTATGAATACAGCTAATAGAAAATAAAGAACTTAATTTTAAAAATTCTCTCTCTTTACAGTTTATCAAGATAAAACAAAACACAATTCCCCTTAAAAATAGGGTAATAAAATAGATGAAATTTGTATCACTCAGTTCTGTGATACTAGTAAAAACTATAGTTCAATATCTATGTACAAATGATACAGTTTAAAAACAGTCTTAAATAATCTTGTATCTAAACATGTTGCATTAAGATTTTAAATCAGAACCTGAATTTTTTTTTTCCTGCCCTCCCCCCCCCACCCACCCACAATCCCATTAAATTTCACTTTTTCTGTTGAATGTAATTCAGATTCAAGTGCGGGTGTCCTTGAGACAGAAGCGAGAACCGCTGGTTACTCTGCATCAGTGGACCAGCTAAAAGAAAATGGATTACAATTACTTCAGCAAATGAAATTATTGAACAGTGCTTGGCTATATTCAGTGTATTAGTCTTACTTAGAAATAAAGCCATTTACTAGACTGGCACAAACACTGTCTGTACACCAAACCCATTTCATGGGACAATGCAGCATTACTCTAATCCTATCTCCAAAATTCCCTCAGAATCATCAACACATCATTTTGTTGCATTACTTTAGTTACTTAACAAACGTAATTTCAGCATTTTAAAAGATGGGTCTCGCTTGGAAACCTTGCTACAGCCAATCGATTGGATTTTGCAAAAAGGATTTGGTGCCAGTATCTCTTACTTCACACTAGGTGACCCAGCAACATGCTAATTGCAAAACCTCTGAGTAAAATTTGGGCATAGTTTCTCTCTTAGTGGAGCCAAAGGTGTTTTTTCCTATAGCCCTTCCCAATCCTGCCAATGCTGAACACCTTTACCACTCACTGGCATCAGAAAGAGCTGAGGTAAAGTCACTCCTTCTAGAGTACCCTGAATAACCGAACCTGATCTAGTTTTGAAGTTAGTGCTGCTTGGACTGCAGATGGGTTCGACTAGTTAACCTCCGAAAGCCCCTTCCATACTGAATTATTCCAGGTTCTTTTTAAGTTCTTATCTTTTTAGATCATTCCACGAAGCAAGGTACAAATGCCAAATATAATCCATTAGGACAAAAATGTCTTCAAAGTCTTAACACACTCATGGGTAAATCATCTTAACCTCTATGGAAGCAGAGGTGGCTCTACAGCGAGACAGCAGCCGTGAAGGAGAAAGAGCCTAGAAGTGCAACAGACTGCAATTTGGCTGAGATTTCAGAATTTGATTTAATCCCTTCCCTCCCACAAAAATATTCAGCCATCCACAGAGGAAGCCGAAGTGTTGATTTAACTCTTGGATTTATTAGTGTTCCAGGGAGCCTAGCAAGAAAAACATGATTCCTTGGCTTTTAAAGCCTTTGAGACAGTAAAGAGACATGTTGCATGAGCTGTTGATTCATATACTAGTTCTAGTACCTTGAGGGTAGAAAGGTTTGTTCGGTGGATAGCTGGCATTTCCCTGCTGCATGTAGTTCTGAGGCATATTGTAAGGCCACGCTCCTCGGAGGAGAGGAAAATGGGTAGGGGTCCCATGGTCCCAAGGGACAGAAGGAGGGTTCATTTTACCAAACTGTCCTTGGAAACCCTGATCTATTTTTCAATTGAAAGGGAAAAGCACATTGCAAGTTGAAATAATTAAACAGTAAGTCACAAATACAATTTACATCTTAAATAACAGTTTGCAGGGGACTTAATGCGATTAGTCTGATGTGCTACTGTTTTGGGTTTTTTTCTTTTAATATACATCCATAAAAATTACCACCTAAATTACTTCATTATTCACTATAATAGAATTTACTTGGGAGGAAGACAGAGGATGAATCAGTATTAAAATCAAGACCTACAATTTCACAATTCCTATGTCATTCCCATGATGAAAAATGCAAGGTCTGAACAATGTCACTAATACCTGAACCCACACAGATACTCACTGTCACTGACATAGCTGTGATGTGAAAGTTATCCTACTGCAAGAAATAGTTCTCAGTTGTACACTGGAATTCCACTAATACTTGTGTGCTTACAAAACCTGCTATCTAGATCATCATACTAAAGTTAGAGAGACAAAAAAAATAAGCACTTTTGAAATAAGTACACAAATTGTAAACTAATCCATTTACAAATCCAGTATTACTTCAGCATTAAGGATGAGAAATCAAGCATCCAAGGAGGCAGGACATACAATAGTTGATGCCAAATGCTCTATTACTAATCCTGGTTTCAATCCTGGTTTTGTAGCTCCCAATTTTACAAGACTCAGCAATGCCTGCTAATTTAAAAACTTGATCAATGTACATTTTAAAATAAATAAATTAAATAACTACCTTCCTCAGTGTATCAGTTCCCCTTCAGGCTCATTGTAAAAAAATAAAATAATTGCAGATAGACTTTTGTTAGATAAAAGTAAGCTACAGATTTAAAAAGAAAGTCACTTCTGTACAATAAGACATGAAGCACAGCTCTGGATTATGCATGAAAAAAAATGTCTGAAGCTTCTGACAATCCTACTTTTGATCAATTGTCCACTGAAAAAAAGGTAAAGTCACTCCTTCTAAGTCAAGGTCATGTAAGCCAAGACAATGTTTCAATGAACTTACTGCTGTCAAATTGTCCTGAGTGAGTAAGAAAGCAGACTTGGGAGAGAGATCCACTGATCCCACCTTAATGGCATCTAAGCCAGAAAGGAAACAAAACTGATTAAAACACAAAGAGGAAAAATACTAGGACTGGGAACTAGGAAAAGGAATGTGATGAGATTGGAAATAGATGGAAGGGGAAAAAAAAAAAAAATACTGTGACTGACAGTACAAGAAAACTGGGAAACCTTCCCAGGCACAGTGAGTGGAAGCAAACAAACTAAAGTAGAGCAAAATGAAAAAGACTGAAGACAGGGACTGACTGACTTAACTACATGATGAGAAAAGGGATTCATTATGGGAGAAGGGAGCAGAAAGTAAGATTTGGGCAGCTTGTCTGAAAGAAGGGAAGCTACCAGGCTGACAAGACTTGGATTGGAAGGAGGTGCTTGAGAAAAAGTTATGAGGTGGGGTGGATATGGAGGAGGGGACAGATGAGCCTGGACAGAGAATTAAGATCAGAAATGGAGAGGTAGGGACAAAGCACTCTGAAAGCACACAAAATGCACTGGTAGCAGTTTCTATATCCTCTAAAATATACTCCCCACAAAGCCCTGAGCAGAAAAACATGCATCTCCAGCATCTCAACAAGTATCTGAAGCTCTCTAGTGAATTATACCTCATCCAACACCACTGCCTCAACTGAAAAAAAAAAATCATCTACTGTTGCTGTCAATCACCACTTAAGTGCAGAGAAAGGCTGTGCATGCGATTCAAAATTCCCATCTCATAATGAACAACTGCATCAGTATATTGTACAATGGGTATATTTTTTTAAACGTAGGAGTTACACACTGAATAAATCAAAAGACCACTATCATGATCTAAAAATCACAGTTAAAATTTAGGGGCTGCCACAGTTTATGTTGGCCTTTAATTACTATATACTGTTGTTCCCAGCCTCAAACATGCAAACGTACTTGGCTTTGGTATGAGGCAAAAGGCTGTTGCCCACTTGCTGCAGGGAGAATCTGTATGAAGTATTTTCAGGATATGACACTGAGA
The DNA here is from genome assembly GCA_024605025.1 of Megaceryle maxima. NCBI lineage: Eukaryota > Metazoa > Chordata > Aves > Coraciiformes > Cerylidae > Megaceryle > Megaceryle maxima. The sequence goes on along the minus strand of JANHGN010025805.1, from coordinate 42,640 downwards.
TTATGGAAGTTAAATGTGGCAGGATAAACTACAGGAAAATTGAACACGTAAGATCATGTTATATTACACTAAATACAGGGAGGCAACATTCAGCTTGCACAACCATAATTCTGCCAGTCTCTAAAGTCATAACTCCAGTCTCAGCATTCATCTAATAAACTCCATAATGTAATGGAAAGCACAAGCATATTCACAGAACTGTGCTTTAGACTCAAAGGATCATCAGAACATTTCTCAGTTGAATGCATGATTTCTCATCTCTTGCACAGCCATTCATGGCAGAAAGGACCAATGTCTAAAAGTTACAACGACCCAGCTTGCCTAATTTTTTTCCTATGAAAACGTTAAGACATTGAAGGTAATGACTTAGCTTCTTAAGCATTGTACTTTTTAATATAAAATGAGATGAAAGATTTAGCTGTTTCTGTAACACTTAACACTTGTACACAAAGTGCGAGAGGTTTGATACAACAGAGAAGAGTTACCTGAATTCCCCACAGTGCCATTGTTCACCAGTGAGTTTGGAGTCACGGGATTGTGCCAGTGTCCCTCATGAGAAGTGCTTGGGATTCCCATGGGCCTGGCAGCAGGCTGTGCAAAGATGATACTGGGATCATTCAAGCTTACACTGCTCTGGTTATTGGTGGTGCTGCTGCTGCCAGATCTCATAGAAAATGGAACATTTGTAGAATGAGGAGGGTTACCAGGCGCAGAGTGAATAACAGGCCCATGAATAGGCCAAGAAGTGTTGGGAAGCTGAATTTGGTGGTGATGGTGCATCTGAAGTAGTCCCAGGTTATGCAAGGTGGAATACTGACCTGGGGGAGATTGGGGAAAGTTAAACAAAGGCAGCTGGACCTGATGGGGTGGCTGTGCACCCTGCTGTGGTTGCGGAACGTGCTTAGACTGGGATATTGGTTGTGGCTGAGTCTGGTTAATGGAGGCTGGCTGAGAGGAATTCTGTGTAAATTGCTGAGGTTGTGGAGAGTAAGATGACTGATGCGAATCAGACTGGAGGGGAGAAAAAAAAAAAAAAAGTATGTATTTCTGATTAGTTCACGAGCTATTTAATGGTGTTTTTCTTCATAAGCACCCACTGCATTAAACTATTCACAAAAAAGGCAAAGCGCTCCCCAGCAACACCCCAAATAATGAGCCCAAGTTCCTGCTGGTTTAAGTAAGTACAGTTCAAATGACACTGATTTTCACTGTCACATAATTTTTTTAGTTAATACAGCACGTCCCACCATCAGAAATATCTTCTGAGCAAACATTAGCCACAAGCTCTTCCTCAGATTCCTCGCGTATCTGTTTCTGATTTTTACTCAGTATCTTCCCCACCCTACTTATTTACTGCCAAGAATCTCATTAACTTATTCCTTACTTATAAATAGAGTGGTTCTTATTATTACAGACACATTTTTATGTAATTCCAAACTAAGATCCTAATATTTCTTTAATTTGTATTTAATCTGTTAAACAAGAAACTGAAAGTCCAAAACCCCAGTTTCAACCTCCGTATCCTGATGTTAGGCTATGGCTAAAGGCACAGAAATAGCATTTTACTACAGCCTTTGCAGAGCTCTTACCAAGCTTTCCCTTTCACCAGCAACAGAAACAGTCATGAACCTATTTCAGCTGCTGGTATTGCAACTAAGCACAGAAGCACAAGAACTTAGATGTCTGGGAAAAGAGTTTCCCAGATTATCTGCCAAAATTTATGACCAATATCTTGAATTAACCTTAGCTGTTTTTAGGCACTGAGACAAGATAGTGGTGGCATAAAACAGGTGCCTCCAAAGAGGACTCAAATGACAGACAGCTGCCTAAACCAGAGATGATAACTTGAATCTCACATCTCAGTCTCCCCCTGGAGCTGCTTGTCTCCCTCCATAGACTATAGCAGACAGCTAAGCTCCAAATAGTTCAGCTGCTGTCAAACATCTGAAGTTAAAGGTCTCTGCACTTTGTCACTATCCATGACTGCTCGCCTGTCCATTTAAATCAGCAGTCATTTATCTTCAACAACCAGAGGTCTGCAGGACTTCCCTGGGGCAGCCTTTCACAGTGTTCCTCATAGCAGCATGCTGTGTGTCTCTGCCTGGGCAAAGCTGCAGCCAAGAAGCTGGAATTCTTCCCTACTGCTATTCCAGCTGTTCCTGTATGACTGCCTCCTACTACCTTCCTGTCTATCAAACCAGGAAGAAAAGGTAAAACCTGGAAATTTAAAGACAACAACCAGTTTAACAGTTTAAATGCTATAAAAATAAAAACACATGCACTGAACAACATTCCTGCAAACACTAAACCACCACAGGCACGCACTGGACACAGTAGCAGCAGGAGAGAGAAACGTTAATGCCTCTTGGTCTGCTTCCACGCTCCTGCTTTCCCTTTTCTCTCCTTCTTACTCCATGAACATTCCCCCTTCCCACTCTCCTCAAACAATCCCTGGACAGCACATATTCACCAAGAAATCCTGGCCAAAAGACAACCATGCAACACACACAGAGAGTCCATGAGATCCAGGTGACACAAGAATGTGCACATGAAGTAGGTCTAGTGTGCCTGATGTGCCTGTCTGTGTGTGCCCACATGTTCAGCTTCAATTTCCCATGCAGAAATACAAGGCTCCTAAAAAGTTACTCCCATGTCATGTGATAGTGTGCCTGCACTTAGATTAGGGCTATATTAGTCCCTCCTTAACAGCATATTATTATAGTAAAAATTATGTCATCAAGTCAAGCTCAAAAAATCAAATATTCCAATAAAGACTTGCTGAGCAGTTAGGAAATACTCTATACCTGAAGTAGTAAACTGAACAAAGAGCATTAGCAATCAGCAGCCTTGATTACTTGGCTTACTTGCCAGCTTCATTAGTAGGCATATGTTTCTCGGAGTAATAGCTTAAAATTAATGAATTTCTGTTGTATTACTCCAAAAGCATTAAATGCCAACAGCTGCCTTTGCTCAAATACCCTCTGCTATCTATCTCCACTTAGAAGCAGGTTAAACATATTTTACTTAGTTCTACAGAGACTTGAACATACTCCAAGAGAAAACTACCAAAAAATTTCCCATTGTTCTGTTTGTGCTTCTAGTGTGCTCTGGCAGAATTCTGCCCTGTGCATCACATCTCAACTGAAGTATGACTCACCTACGTTCCCTGCCTGATCATCAGTCTCTTAAACCACAGAGAATCATGATAGTCACAAAACTAAGTCTCCAGCACATTAGCGATGAGCTGTGCTTTACTGCCCTTAGTCACTCCAGAACAACTAAGCACAAGACTTCCAAAGGCATCTCAGCTTAAATAGCAAAGACGGCGAAGTTTGCAATTCTGAAAGGCCAGCTATCTCCTATGAAATTTGACTATGTAATTTCCATATGGAATTACCAAGAGACATTACGTTATAAATTGAAGCTTCATTAACTGGCAGAGTGCAGCGTTGTCCTTCTAAACTCCAGAATCTGTTAAGAAGAAAACTGTGCAAACCTGATCCTAACACGGCCCAAGATCAGTGATTTGCTACAGCTTGCTTACTTCAATACTACAGCTGATTGGAACTTACACATTCTGATGGCTGTCTAGTGCGCAAGGGTCGTTCCACTTGCTGCTGACTCACAGCCACTAGTTGTGAATTTACCATGCTTCGGACCAACTGGGTGCCTAATCAAGGAACAAAAGTGTTAATAAAACCCACAATATTACCAATGACAGAATAATGAACACGGAACTGTGAGTCAGTGATACTGTAACTCTCGTGACACAGAGCACGTAAATCACTTTAACCTTTCCTCTCCTTTAAATGGAAAGCTTCCCTCCACTGGCAAGAGCAGATAAGAATAGGTACAGCAGCTAAACCCCAAAACTTAACTCTATTACAAATTTTAGCATGAACAAAAGTCACTTTGCTATCAGGTGGGAGTGCTACTTTATAAAGGTTTCCATGCTACTGCTGTAAGCAGTAGGATTTTAAAGAGCAGTAACTATGGCAGAAGCTTTTTGACAAAGAAAGAAGGGGGGGGGGAGGAAAAAAAAAAAAAAGAGGGATAGTAAGGTCTATCAGAACACAGAAAATGAGGAAGGTTCTCTCAAAGTTCATTTATGATTGCTTTCTCTACTTTTTAAAGTACTTCAGGCACTTACAGGCCTAATTTGAAGGAGTTTGAAATTAGACTTGTCTAATTACTAATGGTAATTTGAAAGCTGGATCTGGCTTCCTAATGCATCTGTATGCTTTTGGAAGTGTTACTTTAAGACCACTCATTTTTGGTGATAATACATCTCCTTACCTCTCACAGATGATGGAGGATTAGCTAACATTTGAGAAACATTTGGAAGAGGAAATGCATTCAATTATTACTACACCTAAATGCACCCACTGTGACTGGAAGACAAATAAAGCAGCACTGTGAAGTACACTACGCTTACTGCTGAGGACATTTTTACCACACATGCAAAGAATGTGCTTCAAGAGGTATTACTCCCCTTGAAGAAAAGCAACACTTAAGACTAACAGCTGCATTTGCAATGACTGAAAATACAAATTGCAGAATTTTTTAAAGATAATTACCAGGTGTGTATAGAAACCTAGACAGAAGGGATCTCAGAACTTTCAAATTATGCTAACAACACAAACTAACTTACCTGGCACACTGTTATTTCTCTGACGGGTTTGTTTGAATTCAGGACAATCTCTTCTAACATGACCCACATCCCCACAGATGAAACACCTTTTCTCTCTTGTTTCTCTATCATCTTCTTTCACTTCTTTTTCATCATCTTTCTCATTCTCCTTTTTCTTCAACCTGAATAATAATTTTTATTAGCAATACCACACGCACACAAAATCTCTGTAGAGTTGTTTTATTGGTATGTTCTCTGCAATTCAACATATTCTTCATTCCCATTAAAATTTCAAATATCCAAATCTCTCCTGATTTAATCTGAAAGATTTTAAGTCAGCTTTATATATGACTTACCTCCTTCTCTTTGGACAGTCTTTCATGTAGTGACCAATTTTTCCACAGACACGACAACATCTGTCATTGGGTGCCAATTCCCCATCTGTCAGCACTTTTGAGTCAAAGAAGTATTCCTATAAAAACACATCAGACAGATAAAATATATAAACAATTCACTTAGAAAACAGAATTCATCTTCTATTGTTCCCTAAATTCTACTACTACTTAGAATATACCCAGTCATTTTCTTCCTCTAGCAAAAGGCAGCTTTTTCAGATATGTGGAGCAGTCTGGGCTAAAAAAGGGTATTAAGTCTTAGGGCCAGAGGCTGAATTTTCAGAACAGCTTATCCAGGCTTCAGCCTTCTGCTTCCCCAAAGTCTCTTCAGAGGGCAAAGTTTTGCATATGATCTATTTTGGTACCAGAGTCAGCACTCGTATGCTTTCTGAGCAGCCTATGTCCCTTCCCAAATGACATGATTATAGCTCCTAAAAAGAACAAAGCTCAGGTGGGAAACAGATGGAGCCTCTGCACACTGACCTGTATCACCCCCTTCCCTGGGCACTGGCTACGGATGGCTGCAGTTCTGATTTGTGTCAGCGCAGGGGCCACAGTTTATAGCCTCTGAGCATCATAACATGTGAAAGTACCATCCTGCCTGAAAGACTGAAATAGAGATAGGAATAGAAATGTCCTAACCCCAGCTCAGGAACAAAGTCCTACTGTTGAAAGGTAACTAATTCACTGAACCCTTTTGCTACAATTTCCTCTCTGTACCACCAAGCTGTGATACAGGGCAAGGGTTTAGGAAGGAGATTGAGACCTCCTCCTTTGTTGGCACTTTAGAGAAATAAAATGCTATGAAATGCTACTGGCATTATTTCCTTCATGTAAGAGAGTACTCATTTGCATGCTAAGGCTGCTTTCTGACTTGCCTTTTATCCTTATTAAAATGTTCAGTGAAAATCTGAGATGAGGCAAACCAGCACAAACAACCACATAAACAAACACACAGTATGTTTTCCAGAAGCACTACTGCCTCATGCTGAACATGTATACAAACAATTAAAAAAACCTAATTAGCAATAATATTTATTACATATGCTCACATAATTGTCAGTTATTACAGATAATTACATCCACACTACAAGTCATTATTATTTGTATCACAGTAGTATTCAAAAGCCTCCAAAAAACAGGTCCTGTTTTACAAGGCAGAGCACAAAACAGAACACGGCCACTGCACCAAAGAACATTTAAGACAAACTCAGAAAAAGCAACGATAAAGGAAGCAAATGGAAAAGCAAAGACAGGGAAGGATGAAGGGAAATAAAAGCTTTCAAAAGATTTTCAAAATCCCTTAGAAACCTAAACTCTGTTGAAAGCCATTGGGAGAACAATCCTCTAAACAGTCTTAGAAAACATCTTTAAGTATGTTAAAAATATTATTTCCAGCTGATTTATTTGCTGATATATACAAAGAAATAATTCTCTGTTATGCATCAATGGCTGGACCCTGTAGCACCGAGATGATGCTGCATGAACAAATTCCTGACCCTGACTCACTAAGCAAATTCTGAAGGTCAACTGATTTAAAAAAAAAAAAAAAAGAAAGAAAAGCTGATCATCCTCCTTTTCCTTCCTTAAGCAGCAATCCTTGCTTTCCTCACCAACTGGAAAAATAAATAGAATGCAACATCTCATGAATTTGGTTGGTTTAGCTACATGAATAGCTAGCATAGATCTTAAAGCTGTTTCTGGGTTTCAAAGCCAATTTTGCAGTTTTCCACAATTCTTATGTCACACAATGAGAAGTTTTTTATAAAACAAAAACAAGCTTACTTTGTCCAATGTGCTAAAAATACCCATCACCAACCCAACTACTCCTGTGAATTTCCTACTGCAGGAGCCCAATGCTAAGCTGTATGTTTTATGCAGATGATGTATAATTACATATATTGTGCACACCAAACTGATAAAGACATACAAAATATTTGCTTTGGATGTATCAATTCAGTGGATGAAGAAAAGTCAAAGACATACTAAAAACTATGAAAACTTACAGCCTCTCTTCCAACAGCTGGGTAGAATGGGGTACCAAATAATTTTCTCCCATTGATAAATGCCTTCATTATAAAATTGGTCACTATTAAAGAAAGACAAAGTTACTTGAAAACATCAGAAAAGGCACAACGTTTTAGAAATGTCTGAATATTAATCATTAGTAGATGTTAATAGCTTACTTTTTCTAGAGACTCCAGCACCGAGATTATGATTCAAGTCAAAAGGATCTGTGTAAAGAAGGGAGAAAACCAAATCAGAGTTGGAAGAAAATACAACACAGAAAACCCTTTTCTAACAGAAATTCCACTTGAAATGCTCTCAGAGTAGATGATGGCAAAGCAGTGCTGAGTGTTCTGAAAATATGTGACTAACCATAATAAGAGTAATTTACTGACATCTAGTATAAGTTGGAGTTTTATCTCATTTTGTAAGCTGTAGGACTTGCAAAAAATGCTTTTGGGTTTTGGTTTGTTTTTTTTTTTTATTAAACACTGGTGGTAGTTTTGTCACATAAAGATCCTGTGCAAAACATGGAGAACAGGCGCTCAAGCAACAGAGTTCCTCACTCTCAGTAATGAAAGAAAAATTCAGCAGGTAAGTACCTTCGATGGCAATGCATTTGGATGTCCACTGTTTCTCAAATGTAGTTAACAGCTTCTTCTGCCGGATGCTGATCACATATTCCTTGAAGTCAAATTCTTCAGTGTAGAATCGCAGCAGCCCTAGCCAGAGCTCTCCAAGTGATTCAGTGTTCTTTCCAAGAGAAGGCAGACGCTTCTTCTGCACGCAATTAAAGACACAATTTATACAGCTATGGTTACCAAAGTACTTCTCCTCCTGAACTATTGAACTACCTCTCTAACTATGCGTTTGCCTACCATGAACAGTTCCACTTGGTTAAAGTAAGGTTAAATCACTACTATATGTCAACTCTGGACTGTTTGTTAAGAGTAAAAATTATTTTTCCTTATTTTTGTTATTTAGAAATGGTTTAAAATAAACCAAGAAAAAGCAGACACTTATTTCAGCAAAAGAGGACTCATTTGGAAAGTTATAATAAAATGGATATGAAAGTTTAAGTAATACACTGCTAGAAATGTATTACTTCCCTATAAAAAAAAAAAAAAAAAAAAACCAAACAACTTTTTAGTGACTTTTCAGGAATTCAAATATTACCAATTCTTCCATGTCATCAAAGAAAAAGGCGTTCCATCCATCCACCATTCTTTGTGGAATCTGTTTTCCATCAAATATCTGCCGAAATAGAGAGGGACACAGTTACACCTCTAACTGAAAGTCACCATAAAAGACTTGTAGTTTTGTTGTAATAAATCTTTCAACAATTACTTCTTATATAGGCAAAACATTCCATTGGTAGAAAGGCTGACAGTATTTTTGCATTATGGCTATACCTATCTCAAATTATTTGGGTATTTTACTTTTAATTGTTCTTTGCAACTAAGAGAACATGACTGAATTACCTCATCAAGATTCCAACATCTCTCTTGCCCACAAAATCTCTAAGGAGGTTACATGACTCCTATTACATTCTGACTTTAGCAAAGCCAAGGGGAAATTCCAGTGTTATTTAAGAGCACTCTCAGGGTAGCAATAAAGTAACAACCCTCAGCTCAGTATCAGCAAGAAAGTCTGAGTCTCAACTGCAATGCTTAGGCCAACTTTCCTCTTGCGTTCAGACAACAAAAAAATCAGAAAGGGACAATTTTCAGATGTGCTTGGAAGAGGTAGATAGCTGACTAATTATATTCTCCCCACCCATACAATAGAGGTACAGAATGTTATTTTCTTAATAAAATTTCCTGGCATGTATAAAACAGTATCTTTAAAGTTGGATCAAAGTGTTAGTTATCTCCCCCCTCCATCAAATCATAAAATAAACTTTTTCTCCTACAGATAAGGTGTTGAGCAATAAAGAGCTGGACTCACATCTCAAGAGCATCTGTCTCAGTCTCATAATTACAATTCCTTTCTCACCATACCACCTGCCATTTTTTTTCTATCCTGTTCAGCTTATAAATACCAATCATAAGACAAAAATCCCAAAGTAAATGTAAGGGCAGAACTCTGATCAAACATATTCTCAACATTGTTTTCATTTTCTTGGTAAGTTTCACCCCCTAAAACCAAGCAGGAGTTAGGAACCTGCTAATGCAGAAGGGCCCCATATTTCTTTCATCCCCCTGATCCTAAAAGCCCAGGCTTCTCATGTTTGGCTTGAAGAAACAGTCTCTTTTTCTGAAAACCTACCTCCTGAAGAACTGGAATAACTGGTGGATTTCTCTGCTGTAGAAAGTACAAAACCATAAGAATATAGGCATACGAAGACAGACTACCACGGGATGCATCACCAATATCGCAGCGCTGAAAAAATACATTTTGAACAAAATACCAAATTTAGATTTCATTATTCAAGACTAACAACTATGTCAGAGAGCAAACAGAAACCCCAGCAGTAAGATGAAATATATTTATTTTGTAACTAAAAATTGTTTTATGAAGCCTGAAAAATAAATGTGCTCAGAGTCAAGAGCCATCTGGCAAATTCACAGCATAATTTGACTACACAAAACCAGAAAAGCTTCTCATAGCCAAATACTTTTTTTTTTTTTTAATAGCTTATAATGTGCCAAACTGAAAGGAGAAGAGGAAAAAAAAATAAATAAATAAAAACACAAACAAAAACACTGATATCCCAACAAAACTCCCTATCTGATAGCCAGGTTTCAATACTGTAAAATTTAATTTTGCTAAACTCATGTTGCTAGAGCTGTTTCTATGGTTCCCTATTGGTTTGTTTTCTTCCACTCTCCTTTATTTTTTTTTTTTGATAATTCATTGATAAGCAAGTATTTCCACGTCATACTGGCAACTTGGGCAATACTTGGCATTTTGCTAGCACATACACACATACTTAACTGCACCATGGTCCAGCACACACAACACAGGGTAAAATAAACCTCAGTATATTATCTTACTAAGCTTGAAAATCTTATTATATTTTAAGCTTTCTCCAGCACCTGCTTTCTCCAGCACCCTTTGCTTCAAGCATGTGGCATAACAGTCAACACATTTCTAACCTCCTATGTCTGGAAAAAACAGGGATTCACAAATTCCCATTAGCAGCAGCAGTAACATCTGTTCCTGGTTTTTCTGCCAATGAAAAGGAGGAGGAAGCATTCTGCTTAAACACAAAGTATTTGTATAGCTATGAAATCACCTCTATACAAATATATTCAAAAGTCTATGTCCCTCAACTTGGAAGCTTGGTTTTTACAGTAAGATTTATAGAATGTATACAAAAGCATGCAGTACTACCAAAAAAAGTAAGATTCATTATTATCAACACAAAGGCATTTTTAATCTGGACAGAGGTGAGACATGGCAATATTCTGCACTACTGTGACAACACACACAAAAAAAGTCATTACTAGTCTCGGTGATGGTATAATGACCATATACATTCCTTTCTGGAGCAAAGTTCTTTTGTTCATCTTGATGCATTTTATTAAATCTGGTAGCATGATACACTCTCTATAACCCTCTATTTTTTTTCCCTTGTTTCACTAATCTTTCTCTGGATGTGTTTGGGAAGTGTGTTTAATAGTGCAGCTTGAATAAAAATAAACACCATGTTTTAATTATCAAAGGTTGTACATTATAACACTTTGTTAGAATATCATAACAAAAAAAAGACGCAGGAGATTTGGTATTTGATATTTCCAAACTCTTACAGTCAAGTGTATGTCCCAGGCACATCAAGTACACTTAGGCATTCATTCATCAACCCACACCTACTCCTATTTTTATAGTAAGTAAAACAAGGCAAGCAGCCCAGAAGAAATCTGTAATAATCTCTGGACGGGTCCTAGATATGGAAACTTGGGAAGGCAATGCACAGCCACATGCCACTATATTTTACAGTTACCATATTTTCCAGTTTTGTTTATTTGAGGCTTTTTTGGCATTGTAACTGATTTGAAATTAAAAAAAAAAAACACAGAAGTTCTCCTTTCATCAGCTTCCTCTTAGACAAAAATCTTTCAAGAGATAACAGAAGACGAGAGGACTAAAGAACTTGATTCTGACAAGCACAGATAGAGCACAGTCAGGTTAAGAAAGTGCTCTTCATATTAATAGCATTCTACTGTCTCCTTTCCAGTGGGTAAACTCAGTGGCTGTATCAGAAACACTGTATTATACAAATACAGTGAAAAATACAAAAAATACAGAAAGTACCTTCTTTTTATATTACCTTTGCAAAAACTTTCATTGTATAGCCCAGATATTGCACTCTAGGATCAATAGCTGCATACGTAGCCAGCATTCTTGTGTTATGCTGTGCCTGGGAAAAGGGGAAAAAAAAGAAAAAACCTAAATCAAGAAGATGTTTCAATATAAT
>JANHGN010025805.1:0-19012 GCA_024605025.1 Megaceryle maxima | reverse complement strand
ATTATCCAGGAAAAAACAAAACAAAACAACACAGAAATAAAGTTACCTATTTAGCAAAAAAGCTCAAAACTTTATCCATTCAATTCACACCACACCTGACACCAAATCAAAGATTACATGCTTTGTGCTATTCTAACACTGTATGGTCCAAGATAAGATGAAGGTCATGGAGTAGAAATAAATGTTGATGTCCTTGATTTAAAATGCAGTCTTAGTTAGTGTAAGATAATATCTACACACCTTAGGGGGAAATTTGATATCAATGTTAACATCACTGGTCTTAAAAGCGAACCTAGTTAAACAGGAGCCATACATCCTCAGTGAACAGTCTGGAAGAGAGAAAAAGAGAATTATTTAACAGCTAGTAAATAAATTATTATTACATGGATGACGCATACCTTGCTTTAGATACTGTACCTCCTAAGTGGTACTCGCAGATCAATGAATATTGAACCTCTTTCTCACTCCTGTGAAGGCAACACAGCATCACAGGAAAACTGGTAATTCAAATAGTGTAATTACCAAACACCCAAAAATTTTCAAGCTGTTTCAAAATATTTTTGCAATAAAGCTTTAGTTTTGCTTGTTCTTAATATAAAATTAAATATAAAATAGTAGTAACTGTCACCATCTCAGTGCAGGATTTTACTGAACAGCTGTTAACTACAGTTTGATTTCACTGCAGCAGTTCGCAAATTAAAACTTTTTGCTTTTATAAAATAATTTTTTAGATGTGCTACAATCTGTTAATTTCATTAGCAAGTTTCTATGCACAATTCATTATCAAACATGAATATAAAATGTATCTTCAATATAACCCATGGCACAAAGTATTAATTTAGCATTTTTGTAGTTCATATGGCTCCTTACCTGCAAGGATGTACAACAGATTTAAACTCATTAGAAAGTAACTTTTCAGTAATTGTATAATGAGAGAAGTCATTCCACTCTATAAACAGTAATTTATCCCATTTAACGATAAAAATTTGTAGATGAAAACTTTCCTGTAATATATATTACAGCTCTGACATTTTTACGTCAGCTGAAAATTGAGACTATTGTCACTTCCTTTCAAATCCAACACATTGCTCAAGCAGGATGACCTAGGGAAGGTTGCTCAGAATGGTGTCCAGCTGGGTTTTGAAAATCTCCAATTATGGAGAGTCCCCATGCTCTCTAGGCAACCTGTGCCAGTGTTGAACCAGCCTCAAAGTCAAGAGGGTTTTTCTTGAATTTTTTCTTAGTATCTTAATTTCTGTTATGGCCAAACTCTCTCAAAGACAACCAAAAAAAAGTGATTTTTAAGAGAGAAAATAAGCCTTATACATACAGAGCTTCAAACTAACCTTTCTCTATGTTTCAATACTTAGAAATTAGCCCTCTCTAAAGGAATTTCTGTATGGTAAATAAATAAAATAATAGTAATAAATAATAATTGTAATTACTTCCAACAGCTTTTCATAATAGTAGGAATTTTTGCATAGTTCTAAAACGAGTTCAAGAAAAATCATCCCAGAACATCTACTGTTTTCTACACTGTGCATGAATTTTATTTCTTTTCTAATTTACAACTCAGGAAAACACATTCATTAAGACACAGCAGGCTTTGAAAAGGGGAGTAGCAAATTATCATTTACTACCACAGACTCCCCCCTCCACTACACCTCCACATCAGCTCATCAGTCCAAACAAGTCAGCCAGCTGAGGAACATTAACACAGTGATTTTCAAAAGTATTTATGTAAAAATAATCATTTCCTTTGCCTTATCTTAACACACTATCAGTGGAAAACACAATAGTGTGTCAGAACAGAAGTTTGCAGTTAAGTGCCACATATGGCAATATGATAAAGCAAAAGGACTAGAGCTTGAGGGAGATCCTCAGTGGCTGAGGCTTTAAACACCACCAGGAAGTTTCCAATCTTCATCAGAAATCATCAATTTAAAAAGGACCGAGCTTCAATAAACGCATACCATAGAATAAACACGTACCATGTTTCAATAAACACATACCAGAAAGAAAAAAAAAAAGCACAGATTTCCCTTTTTGTATGTTTGTTAGCTCCTTTTAAATCAACTGTTAAAATGCTTGCATATATTAATACTGTATAATACAATTTAACCCTAAATGCATTAATTCACCATTAATGAAGGTATCAAAATCTGTGTAAAAATACAGAAAACCAAAAATGTTCACCTAAAGAAAACGAAGAATGAATACCTGGTAAGGGCTGTTGAATAATTTTCTCCATCTCGTTTACAATTTCTTGACGAATTCTGAAGTCTTCATCTGATATGCCTTGCTCGTTTGCAGCCTCAATGAGTGTAAAACTCAGAGCAGCCAACTGTGCAGAGGAAGGGGGTGGGAGGGCACGCAGCTCATTTTCTTCTTGTTTTTCCTGATTAATTATTGGATGATAAAAGTAAAAACTGATATTTTAAGGTAAAAAGGTTATCTCATACTAGTGCATGATATTAGTACATACTGTATGCTGTTTGTGTTCTGTTTACATGGTATCCTGACCAAACACTTCCAAATGTAGGAACTTTGCCCAGCCTCACTGGCAAATGTAATAACAGTGTGGCTCACAGAAATGACAGTCGATGCTCAGTGTTTAAAAAAAAAACCCACGTTGTTTCACAGCTGGCAACTGGGGAGGAAATCTGCTGGGCTACATTCCTGAACCACATTTTCTGACAGTTCTGAAACAATTCATCCAAGGAAATTAAAAGCTGTAATTGTTCCTACATAATAAAAGTAACTGAGCTGAGAAAGTTTTCCAGAGTCACACAGATATTTTTCTGAGTGGATTGTATTTGAAGGAAAGATGTCTGAGGCAGAGAAGTACTCCTAGACTCAAGTTTTGGTAAGTTAAGTCCCATTGCTGCCTGTGTAGCTGGTGTCAGAAAGTGCTATTTTTAGTGCATTAAATTATCATCAGTTTAATCCAACAGCAAGAATTATGTCAGATGCACCAAGTCATTTGGCAGTGAGTATAACAATCCCTTGTTTCACAAATTCATCAACTGAATGAAATAGGTGATTGACAACAGGAACAAATAATAACCAGAAAATAATTATGCACTGAGAAAACACTGTCAAGTATGAAACTGTTTGGTTAGCTCTAGGCTGCATCTCTCAACTAACCTGTTCTTATTAAAACAAATTTATCATAAGAAAACATGCATTTTTAAAGGGCTGTGTTTCTTTTAATGTGACTGGTTTACAGTTTTTCTTGAGTGGGGAAGCCACAGCTGCTTCTAAGCTTTTTTGATAGTCATGCATCTCCTAGTTCACACTCAAATATATTTTATCAAGAAACATTTAGACTGTTACACACCTTTTCTCACTCTAATGTGGCACACACACACAGCATAAAGCTATTTGAAGGTAAGTGTTAAAAACTGAAACCACTCCCTGTCCTCTAGCACTTCCATTCAGTGGAATGAAAAGAAACCTCACACCTCAATTCTTATCTCCACACCCAGATGAAAATCATGGTACGAAAGTGCTTCTGTATCAAACATGGGGCTGGTCTCTTGCTGGTTTCTTAATTTTTATTTTTTTTTTCCCATGATGCAGTTTAGCAGACAGCAAGAGAACTAGAATCCCTTACAAATAACATGATACAAAAAAATGTTTCTTTCTGAGACATAATGGATTTCTGGCATTCAGAGTTTTCCAGGTGATGTTTACATGTATAAGAGAATTAAAGCATTAATTACAAACAGAAGAAATGTAAGAAATACATGGCAACAGGTTTAATTGACTGAATTTTGGGGAATGGTTGTAATTTTAACCATCCAAATCACAAAACCCCAGATACCGGGGAATTTGTAGCTCTTCATCGGCATTTACAAAAGTGGGTCAGCAAGAAAATCCATGTGTCTTTTTTTATCGGGCCTTTTATCAGGTTTCATGCATGTAACAGCTCTTTAAAGCAAAGCAAACAGTAACACCATGGTATCTGACAAGAAAACTTGTTTTGCTTTTGAAAGCCTTAGAACTGTTTTTAAATTCAGGCTGGATGGTGCTTTGAGCAACCTGATCTACTGGAAGTTGTCCCTGCCCGTGGCAGTGGGGCTGGAACTAGATGATCTTTAAGATCCCTTCCAATCCATGACATTTTATGATTCTATGATATTAAACATGTATGTAGAACCAGGGAGATGATGAGTAACTCAGGAACTGAATCCCTCCCTACCTTAAGTCTCTTGTTTTAGTCTAGACATGCTATCCACTCTGCTCACACATCACAGAAAAGATGTATATTAAAAACTTCATGAGTCAGAACAAAGATAAAAAAAAAGAAATAAACAACATCCTGAACCTCGCTCCAGTCCCTGGAGATCTTGCTACCGACAATATTATTTTTGGAAGAAACAGGAAAAACTAAATGTTTCTCACCTAAGTTACCTTGTATTCTGTTCCTAAAAGTATGATCAACTGCACACTACTCAGAGACACTAATTCAGAAGAAATGACCAAAAATGTTCTTTCTTCTCTGCCTGGACAGATCAACAAGCCCTTCCTCTCAAACAGAAAATGAGAAACAGAAATCTGTGGATCAGTTTTCACCTAAATGGCAAAAAAACCCCAAAAAACAACACCCCCCCAAAAAAAAAACAAACCAAAAAAACCCCACAACCCACTTAAAAAAAAAGACAAAATTTTACTTATTAACTTACCATTATATTTTTCTTATGACGTTTTTCTTTAATATGCTTGTGAGCTCCCTGGATATTTTCAATGTGAACTAAGCAGAGCTTGCATAGATACTGACAGTTGGAGTATTCTGGGGAGCGCTGAGGAAAAATGACCATAGATTAGAAGAAAATGTTTCTGCCAATAGTGTCTGAAAAACTCAATTCTTTGAATAATAAATTGTATTTAACAATTATGTAATACATGACAAGGTGCTTTGCAAACATTAAGTAATCTTCAACAAACACAGCAGAAATGGATTTTTACCTGCATGACAAATGAGGAAAGTGAGGAAAGGAAGTGAAATTACTTGAATACTACACTTATCAGTACATTTTAGTGAGGTAAGATTAAGACTTCAGAGTTTATGCCTCTTAAGGCTGACCTAAAGGCCAGTAAGCCATTCTCTTGCCAGCTCAAGCTTTTAATAACTATGGATTTATTAAATCTCAGTATCTATCCTCCTTTCTCTGATGAGAAAATGGGAAGTATTCATATTATCTACTATACATGTTATGACAGATGGTGTTGTTGTTTGGCTGGCATATTCACAGCATACTGTGCAAGCACTGCATTTTTTGTTCTATTAAGAAGGGTGCGGCTGGCCAACGAGGAGGAAGAAAGCCAGTTTCTGACTTAGTAATGACTATACTCTGGATAATGTGGGATCCTCTGACAAAAGGTAAGATTATTCCATTTTGATTCATAACTGGGATGCTCAGAATAGGAGAAACAGGCAGAACAAGCATCTTTTTGTAGACAGGCTGACAGAGATGGAGTATGCAAATGGAGAGCTGACACCTGGGAGACCCCTGAGAGTCTGCACGAAGCAGCCAAGCTGCAGGAGATGATGGGGGTGGAGGGAAATCACTATTTTCCTAGGGTCCGAGAGAGGAAACTGTGGAGTTTATTCAACCAGGAATCCACTGAGAACTACTAGACTAAAAGGCAGAAAGGACCAGCTCTGCAAAGATAGAGGTCTGCTCGCAAATGCTCCACTTTAATCTGTCTCATCCTGCAGTTGTATTTTCTTGCTCTAATTAAATACAGCTATAGAGACTGGAAACCTTTTGATACGCTGACTGCAAAGACAAAAGGGCCCCAACAAAAAGCTTTAGTTTTCCTCCAGACTTGTTAGCATTTTTCCAATAACTGCTACCAGTTATAGCTGCAAGGGGAAAAAAAAAAAAAAACAAAACCACTTAGCATTTTCATCCTAATTCTAATACATCTATATTTACTAAAACTGAAAAGTATACTGAAAACACCAGATGTTTAAACAATGACATAACAAAGAATGAACAGAGAACACCATTTCAAGATATAAGGTGGATGACAGATCAGTTAAACAGATTTAGCTTACTATATAGAAACCTAAACCACTGCTAAAATCAGGCAAGTTTTTCCACTTACTGAGTTTGATGATCTGCTTTTGAAAAAAAATTTTTTTAAATTAAAAAAAAAAAATCTGATCCTCTCCAACTGCAGAGTTAATATTCATTTGAAATAACATTATCATCATGCTTTTATTACTAATTCTCTTCATCCTTATTTTCTGTGAGCCAGATACCTAGTAAGATGAAGTTAAACATCCATTTGGAAAGCAACTGAAGAGACAGTTACACTTGGGTAGCTTGGAAGATTCAAGTGTTTGGTATCTGATGACTGAAGTAGAACAAAAAATATTTTACCACTCTTCTAAAATGGAGTGAATATCAGGAATAATATTTTTTTTTAATGGGATTTTCTTTACAATACTGATCTGCAGTATTACATGAACAGCTGTGGCCAGAAAGGTTGAATCATGTAACATCTTTTATTTTGCCTTCGTTGTAAAGCCTCTTTAAATCATCTAGTTATGCTTAACACCAATGAAAGGGACAGGAAATCAGAACAGCAAGATAAAACAAAGCTATGGACTACTACTCGAGTAAGATAGATGTATCCAAACAAGCCAGGCCTCCCAAAATTTGTGCTTGGATATTCAAGGAAGTAATCCATCTCAGAGCCAGTTGTATTGTGAAGAACTCACAGAGAATGGGAATCTTCCAGATGACTAAGAAGGAGAAACATAAGAATATCTTTAAAGGCTAAAGAAGATAAGCCAAGGAGTTAGAGCTCAGTTAGAATTAGCACCCAGAAAAACAGTGTAATAAATTAAGTTATTCATAAACATTAAACAAGCTTATAGGTGAGAAACTGATCTGCTATAAACAAATTGCACTAAACCAATTTTAGGGCTGCTTTTTTAAAGATAAAATCACAGGGCTTGAAGAAGTAGCAGCAGCAGACGCTGTATCTTGAATTTTATGAAGCTTTTGTCACTTGTCATAGTATCAGTCTCAAAAGGAGACCATAAACACTACCTAAATAAAGAACAGTAAGGTGGGAGCAAAACTGCTCAGAAAACTGCCCTCAGAGCACACATACCTAGACTGGTTCACCACCCCTCTAAAAGTATGGGCCAAGTACTTTTCAACAGGAGTCCTTCTGGTGTCAGAAACATTCATATTTTTGTTGAAGACTTAGGAAATGTAACAGAGGGGGTGCTGACTATGACTGTGAAAAACAGCAAGTTGAAAGAAGTCACAGAAGATGTAAAACGACAAAAATTCAGTGATATCAACAAATTAGAGAAATTTAATAAATAAGCTGTAATCAAATAAGATCAAAGCAAAGAATTTTTCCTCCTTAGGTGTTACAAACCACAAAGAATACAGGGCTAGGAACATGTGATGGAGCATTTTGTAAGAAAAGGATACAGGGATCATTGCTGGTCAAACTACAAGCCAAACTATTACTGCTAAAAAAGCAGAGATCCTAAACACAAATGCTGTATTTCAGACAAGTGAAGTCAGCTTTCCTCTTTATATGCAAGATACATTCCATAGCAGATACCTACAGAAAAGCAACGAGACTGAACACCTAAGACCAAAGAGGGAGTCTAAAAAGGTAAGACTGCAGCAATGGCAATGATCTTCCAATGTGTAGAAAGTTGCAGGAAAAAAAAAGTAATAAACTTATTTATTTTCCTAGGACAACATAAAACTAAAATGCTGCAAGAGACACATTAGACATTAGGAAAAACTTCTGAGTCATCTACACTGACTTGGAAATTTGTTTCACTGGAGATAATATTAACAAATGTTCATCTGAACTGTTCTAAGGAGTCAGTGGAAGGCTAACATACTGAAGATAGCACAAAGTTCCTTGCAATCCTCTATTCTGAGTTTCCAGGTGATGAGACTTCCTAGAAAAGCTTAGGTAGGTATATGGAAATGCAAACCTTTACGCCTGCAGAATTAAAAAATACTGTTCTAGAAAGGCTCCATGTGCTACAAAAGGAACATTAAGTTTTCAATCTGTATCATCTGCAACAATGAATGACTAGTCAACAACTAGGGATAGTATCTTAGATCACTAAAGTGATTCATTATAAAGAAGAAAGAAACAGAGGCAACAAGTTGTAGTAGAAATACCACCCAACCAGAATTATAGTGATGATAATTAAAGAAGACACCCATTTTCTTTTACATCTAAGAAATAACTCAACCTACTTTTTCAAGTCGGGAGATGTAATCTCTTTCCAGACGTTCTTCAGCTTGTTTCAATCCCAGTTGCTGTTCAGCTGTCAGATTAGATTCATCAGTAACAGTGGTGTTTTCTAAATAATCAGCTTCCAAAGTATGTTCTTTAGTTGATTCAGAGTTCTTTATTTTACCTAGAGAAAGAAATAATTATTTTCATTGGAGTAACTCATGGAGAGGAAAAGTGAAAGAGTACAGAACAATTAAGAGCATCTCACTAAGGAGTCGGACACAAATTAGAGCTATATTCCATTTTTTTTGTCCAAATGCTGACCAAAATCACTTTAGACATTAGAATCTTTCCTGTACATTAACCAATACTTCAAAGAGACTTCAGAGACTAGTCTGCTACTAAGAGTGCTATCACAAAGAGAAAAAAAAATTGGTAGGTTCAATTTGTGTTTCAGTCATAACTTCACAATCTCTGTGACTTTTTCAAGGCAATAAAAGGATTTTTTTTTTTTTTTTATGCAAAACAGAGTACACAAAATCCTGATGCTCTACAATAACAGGAATATGAAATATTAGTCTTAATTTTTTTTTATACAACATGTTTTATTAACGAAACAGTCATGGAACTGCCTCAAAGACAAAAGACAAAAATGATCTTCCAGAGCCAGTCATCAGGCACTTCAACCTCTCGATTTAGAAGGCTGCTGGAGTCACACACCTGAACACACCGTGCCACCCTGCCACCCACGGCTGAAAACCACAGAGCTCTGCAACACTGCTACTCACTACTCATAAACACAGGTTGATTCCCAAGGGCCAGTTCCTCCACATGCCTATGAATTGTTCATAGTCCATTAATCTAACAAACATCTACACCTTCAAATATTCCTGTAGTTTTTACATTGGCACAAGTGTTATTTGTGTTTTGGGGTTTTGGTTTTTTTTTTTCTTTTTTTTCTTTCCATTCAAATGAGACCCCGTGCCCCCAGACTAGCTAGGAATCAAAACTGAGCAAGCTTTCAAGTCCTTGTTTCTTAGTGACAGATGGTCCTGGCAGTATATGATGGTGGTCTACAAAGAGCTGACTGATCACAGGATGCTGCCATTTCAACTTGGTTTTCTTGTTAAATTGTATTAAGATAGCTAAAAATATATGTACTTTAATATTTTCCACACTAACAACAGCTGTAGCTGTTGCAATAGTGGGAAACACTTCAAGCAGAAGGTCAGTACTGGCAGCCATCTTAAAACTGTATTTTTATTTAAAAAAAAAAAATGCATTCTGAAAAAGTGTGATAAATCCTGAACTGAGGAGTTAACCTGAAGTAGAACAAAGCTTGATCCATATATTTAGTTCTAAAATTAAAAGATGTGTCTAAGAATTGAACACTCATAAGGGTAACCACTGATGGATCATGCGTATTCCAGAACTCCCTAAATCAAAAAAGCTATCTGCCAAAACACATTTTAAACATTTTAGTAACAAAGACAGCACAACAATCCCAGAGAGAGGGGGGGAAAAAAAAAAAAAAAAAGAAACAAAGAAAGAAAGAAAGAAAGAAAGAAAGAAAGAAAGAAAGAAGTAACTGTTTTCCCCCTACATATTAAAAAAAAAAAAAATCCAACTTTTCTTGAAGATTTTCCTAATCTTTCTGAGCAGCAGTAATAGCTGGAATTTCTTGAAGTGGCAATGGTATTATGAGGGGCTGCCCCATTCCAGGGGACTAGATTTACAAATCTGTCTGAAACCCACTAAGAAACACTAAGTATCTTGCAAAGATGTTTGGGTCTCAGGCATGGGAAAAAAAGGACAGCTATTATAATCTCTTATTCTCTAAGTAATATGCTTGTATTAATAGAATGTTGTCTCTAAATGCAATCAGTAACTTACTGTATGTGAAAAAAGTACACAAGGAGAAACATTTCAAAGCCCATTTTACCAGAAGAAAACTGAATAAAGCAGTGTTGAATAATACTCACTGAAGTCATCAGCTTTACGTTCCATTTTCCTTTGATCTGAGGCAGCCTTACCAGGATCACCAGTCTGATCACCACTAGTCTTCAAAGGATGAACTCCCAGTGGATTTTCCAACACCAGTTTCCCTTTCTGCGCAGCTGTTAAGTTTTCCGTACTG
This sequence comes from Megaceryle maxima, assembly GCA_024605025.1. NCBI lineage: Eukaryota > Metazoa > Chordata > Aves > Coraciiformes > Cerylidae > Megaceryle > Megaceryle maxima. Next base: position 8,634 of record JANHGN010025805.1, on the reverse strand, counting down.
ACCCCGTTCCCCGAAACATGGGAGCCTGGAAAGTTTTCTCCCACTGTTTGAGCTTTTGTCTGTTTCAGGTTTTCCACTGACGATGATAAATTTGAAAATTTTTTTGCTTTTCCATGACTTCGATCCTGAACATTTGACCCCATATCTTTAGTTCCAGGAATACAACTATTTACTTTGCATGATTTATTTTCTCCTTGTTTTTCAGAACAAACATCATTTTGCTTACTTTTTTTGCTGCTATTCCCACTTGGAGAACTTCTCCCAACATCCTTCACAGATTTGTCATTTTTATTATGTTTATAATTTTGATTATTTGTAACTTTCACTGCTTTGCCCTCCTCACAGACAAGACGGACAGACTTCCTTGGATCATGATTTCCATTCTTTGAGCTCTTGGCCTCTTCCATTATAGTGAAGACCTGCTTCTCCTGTCTCTTGAGACCACCTGAAGTGCAATTCTTCAGCAATTTGCCGTTGATTTTAAATCCACTGTGCAGGCAAGGATCGTAGCTGATTGTCTACTAAAGAAATAGTGAGACATTTTTAAACTCAAGGAAAAATATCAAAGCTCTTTTTAGACATCACATTAAAATAAACCTCTCTAAAATGTAACTATAAATTATTATAAGAAATAAGTTCCCCACACACACAGGCATAAGTGAATTTTCATAATAGTAGTGAAAATTTTGATCATCTTGACTTCTACTTAAAAGAGGAGAGGATACGAAGAGATTAAAAAAGAAAAATGCAGAACATAAAAAACCATTTGTGATAAACCTGCCAACAGCTTGCTTTTTTCTTTCTTTCCTATTTTTGGCTTTCTGAAAAAAAGAAAAACAAGAACCAAGATATCTGCAACCACCTTGGAGAATTAAAAAAAAAAAACAACCCACCAAAAATTAACACATCTAAAATATATCACTCAATAAACATACAGCTCAAATTTGCCATGAGAGAAAACTAACCTAGTTTCTAGCAAGCAAGCTCCATTTTATTAATTGATTAAGAAAAATAAAAAGGATTTAAAGATAGACTTTCGAGTATTAACAATAAACCTGACCTATCACCTGTATCCACAGATACTTAAGCGTATTTCTGAAACAATTCTCATATAAATTAAGTGCCATCACTTATATAGGATTGATCTTAAGACAACAAAAACCCACACATAGTAAATACTTTGCTTAGCTGCAGATTAACTTTATTATCTAAAACTCAGTCCTTTAGGTGGTATATCATCTGAGGTTTATGGTGGAGACAACTCAAGATTGTTTTGCCAGTGGAAAACTAGGCATGAATAAATGGATCTGTTTGTAAGGAATTACTTTTACTAATACAGAAAATCAAGAGGAAGTCTGTTAGAAGAACTGGGATTTATTTATTTTTTTAATAACCATGAGATAGCAATCAAAAATTATGAGGATGGAATATTAGACATAGAAGAAAATAAATTCCATGACACTGTAGCAAGATACCAAGTTCAGAGTTTCTCTCTTTCCTGTCAAGCTGCACATTTGGCAGGTAAAAGCCTACATAGAAGTCACGGCAATTTCTAGGTTTTAGAGAACCCATCAAAATAAGTAGCCTATCACTTAGTGAAAAAAAGGAGTAACAGAAAAGTCAATGAATTACAAGTATTAGAAGTATTACAATGTACTTTTGTACTTAAATAATAAGAATCGTAAGGAAGGATCAGATTAGAATGTCTGGTTAAAAAAAAAAAAAACTTTCTGAATATTGTCAGTAGGAAGGACAGGTTGTTTTTTCTTTCAGGCTTTACAATGTAGTTACTACCTCTATCTCTCCCTTTAAAGAGATAAATCAGAAAATACTTCACAACACAAAGCACATACTAAAAAGGGCTGTCTTAAGCCTCTATTGACATAATTGAAAATATATGAACTTAATGAAAATTCCTGTGGGTTTTATTTGTTTTATTTTCAATATTGAAAGATAACGTTAGCCCTTAGTAAAATATAAAACTTGAAAGAGAGGAAAAAAACAGTCTGTAATCTTCAATTAATTTCAACAACTAAGTGTTTTATCTCACAAATACACTTAGTTAATATTACAACTATATCCTATTAAAGATTACACCTGGCTCTTACTTCTAGACCAAAAGTCAAAGACCAAAAATCAAAAAGATTAAAGTATTTGCCTTTGGATTGTAGTCAGTCTTTCCCACAGCAATTCTTACTAGCTTGGCAGCAGGAACTCCTGCCCACCTGTACCAGTGCTGCTCAACCCTCAGTGTGGGAAGAAGAGTCCAGGATCCCCGCAGGATGGCTAAATTATTCTATTCACTTACCACCAGTATAAAGCACTGCTTTACAGACTGGTGAGATGTTACAGATATATGTACAGAATATATATATACAGAATGGCACTATCTGTGTTATACCGTGATTTATTTTTTTTTATGCAAGCAGAAGAAAAAGGGGAGATTTTTTCAAATTTTTAGTTGCTCAACCTGAGGAGGAAGGAAAAAAAAAAACCCGCACAAAAAACCAAAACCAACACCACACATCAATTCCACTTTCATTTCTGGTTCATTCCTGAGACCCACATCACATCAGCTCTGGACTGGTGCACACCAAGGCCACACTTCCATATTCACTGGAAAGCAGCATAGGACAGAACCAACTCCCAACAGAAGCAGTAACATCCTTTCTCCAACCCCAGCTACTTACTCCCACTCCTTAGGCTGCTCCTTCCCTAGTCCAGTGAACAAAACCGGAAAACCAATCCAGCTTAACATAAAGCTGGCACACGGGAGGAGGAGCAGGAGCAGGTAATAACAACCAACCAGTAGGGTGGGGACAATTTCTCCTGGCACCACTTCCAGTTTAAAGCTACCATGAAATTCTGGCATTGGAGGAGAAGTGGGGCTTCATTTTGCTCTGCTTTTTTGTAATTGTCAAATTGTTAAGATTCATGTTTTGCAAGAAGGTTTAAAAAAATATACATATATCCACAAAACAAACAAACAAACAAACAACAACAACAAAAAACTTCTGTAGACTCAAATGGTTTGATCTCATCCATTTAAAAAAAATACACAATTATAAATTCAAAGAGAATTAATAAGTTTTAATCAAATGTACAAATACAGCAGGGATAAAAACAAGGAAACTGCTAGTAAACACTACAACCCAGATAACAAGAGTACTGTGATAATGTTAGATACTAAGAGAGGGCAATCAAATGCAAGTAATGAAGGTTAAAAAGTAGAAATATAGCCTTTATTCCTAAGAATTATGAATAATGATTGATCACAAAAATTCCTAAGACAATAATATTTTGTACCAAAAAAAAAAAAGTTAGGAGATCCACAATGAAATTCAGGATCAGAAGGACAAACAAAATTTTGTCATTGTACTTTAGGATATTTTGGGGCTTTTTTTCTCTTTTGTTCTTTAATACTGAAATGATTTAGTAAAAAAAAAAAATAATCTAAACTGCTGTAACATACTCAATAGTAACCACATTCAGCTCACAAAAACACACAAAATAAAGCAACTAGTGAAACGACATGAAAAACAAAAATAAGAGACCATTACTAAACCCAAGACGGCCTCTAAGAGACCTTTCCTCCTCTGTCTGATACTGGCCATCTACGTATGACGGAGGGAAGAGAGAGAAATGAGAGAAGGGAAAGGAGTGCCTCCAAAAAAAGAATAATATGGTTGGAAACAAAACACTGGAGTGGAGTGAATCAGTGCTGAGGTGGCATCTTTTCAGAAACCTGGATGGCATGTCTTATTCACAAGCTCAGGCTCATACCAATTTGCCAGACCTGGAATCAAAGAATAATTTTTCTCAGGCAGGCTGGCTGGCAACAAAACCAGAGTTTTTCATCTACGTCTGCAAAGTGGGGTATGATTAACCTGTTGAAATCATGTCAGCATATTTCACTTATTCAGTATTCTGGTGTTCCAGGCTACTCAGTTTCCCCTGCTTTCTGAATGTACCATGCCAGTTACTGTTCTGAAATCTAGCTCAATTCTTGGCTCTTTGTAGAAAAGTAATCTGGCTGAAATACAACAGTTTGAGGTCAAACAAGATACCATCTGACCTCAAACTCTAGAAAATTTAAGCTTATACGCACCTATAACAATCAAATTAAAAATGTTTAAAATCAGCTTCTATTTCCCTACTGTAGAATTCATTTTAGGCTCACGAAATGAAGGAACGTGATTGTTTCACTTTCATTTCTGCCAGCTTCTTTTGTTTCCTCCTTCTCTCAGACTAGCATTAGAAAATTCTGCATTTGAATTGCAAAAACTCCGGGTAACGCTTACTTCCAAACAGGAAAGAAAAAAAAAAAAAAAACAAAACACAAACCCACTTTCAAGAAGATATTTCTACCCTTTTGCCCTTCCACTCCTTCCTCTCAAGTTGTTCAACTGTATTTAAGTCCTTCAAAAGCACACATACTGAGTCAGACTTTGCCATAACAGGGCCTCTTCAAAGATGAAGGCCAAGTTAAACTGTGAGCTCTTGCATTCCGAGTTAGTCTTTTGCAAAGCATTTCTTAATCATTTAATTAGCAGCAGAACTGAAGATACCTGGTTTCCTATATATTATTTTGAGCTTCTCTGTCACACTCTCAATCACAGCCCACTGGGCAAGTGGAGGGGACATATAGCTGAAGGAACATAGACGCTGACTTGTTCTTTCCAGACAACGTGCAGGAACTCAACAGTCTTTTGACATTTCTTCAAATATGTTCTAAAATTTGGTCCCAACTGGTTGAAAAGTCCAAAGGTAATGACAACAGTATAGAAGAGCAACTAAAGGGAAAGAGATCAGTCTCCTAAATTTTGTTTCCCCAGAAAGTACTAGATTAAATATAAACAGTGATAATACTACAAAAATAATTGTTATCACCCTCTTACTACAAAGTACTCCCTCATTTGAGATAGAGGAATCTGTATTTTATCCGAGACCTGCTTTCATCTGCCCCCTTATGACCGTCCCTTAAGCTCAAATGTCCCCAGCCAGCCTTCCAACAGTATGTGGGGTGATTAACCTCAGTCCCCCTCACCAGATTACCAGTACAGCCCAGATGAACTTCCTCAACAAAAATAAAAGTAAATTCAGCAAACAAAGGTTACAGCCACAGAGAAGAACAAAAGGAAAGGCTGTCTTCTGCACTCTGCTCAGATTGCAGCACAGGTAATGTCTGCAGACAGCCCTAATGTGCACGGGGTGGTGGTGGTGGGGGGTATCTCTCTTTTTACAGCCTTAGGCTCATTTTTGTGTCTCGAAACTTCCACAAATCATTCAGTCTTCTCCCATGTTCTATGCCAATAGTTTTAAAAACATATTAACACACATGTATGTTTGTTTTATGATGAACTAGACATAATTTAGTACAAACTATTATCAATCCTTGATGTTTTTCCAAACTCCTTAAAACTATCAGAGATTACTGGCCACTAAAGCACCTCAGCTCCACCCGCAATAAACCCACCGGTATTCTTAGTAACAAGTGTAAGTGGTATACAGTGTTTCAGACCTTTTTTATACAGGCTATAGAATTTAGGCTTGGTTAAGTATAATACCACCAAAATCTATCTAGAACTAGGAAGCCGGTGCAACTGCTACTCTGCAACATGCAACTCTGTGTTTAGTGAAGAACATACCTCAGCAGAAAGCTCTGACGTTGTATTTACAATGGGGAGGATTGAGGACTTCTAAGAAGTGATCATTAGGTAAACAAGTATATATATATAAACTCTAACAGGATTATATCTGAATTACAAAAGTACAGCTGAGTAAATAAAGTAACAGGAAAGGCCTTGGTTGATGCAAACCTTAGTACCATACATAGGTGCAAGTATCTTACAATTAAACTAGGAAATGAGTAAATATGCTGGATAGGTGATCCATACAAGATGCTCTTGTTATGGATTATTCTCTTTGGATTGACAGCTGCAGTCTTTTCTACAACACGGTATGACTCACTGAGAAGATAAGAAAGAGGCACATCACCAAATGACAAGAACTGCCACTTTCTGAACTTACTACTGCTGATGACTCCTGTTCCACAGCCTCTCTCGGTCACAACAGCTGTGTAACTAAATTATTTACAATGGCTTCCCTCACCTCTGTATTTCACATCAAGATTCCTAATGCTTCAGTACATTTCAGTTCTGATCCTAGATTCTACTGGAATAGTCCTTTAAACATCTCACAAGTGATTTAAGGAAGCACTGAAGCCAGGGTACCACCTGCCTCAAATGCCGCTGCATGGTGTAAGATACGTGCTGTAACCAGATCAGGAAACTGATCCAAGGTAGCTCTAACTTTAAAAACAAACACACACAACATTTCTACCAATACAGGAGAATGTGCTGGAAAAAAACCCAAACAACAGTACAGCATTGCATAGGTTTAAAGCCTTTCAGAGGCTAAACCAGCTTCCAGAGGCCTGAACTGATCATGAAACAGGCTTAAATGGCAGTTATGCATTTCAGCTCAATTTATCTATGCTATTAAACTGCCATTTACACTTGGCACTTACACGAAGGCAAAATACAGTGGTATGTATTTGTGGCATAGAAGTTTACCTGGATCTTGTATTCAAGCAACAGTAATCCCTTCACGCAAACTCTAATCCTTGAGGAAGGGACAGCCTTTGAACTACTTTGTATCAGTAGCAAACTAGTTAACCCTAACCCTAAAGCAAATGGACCTTCTACTGGTATCCTTACAGCTCTACCAGTACCCATCAGTTTCACTGCTGGAAGAAATATGCTGAAAAACACTACTTTAGAAAAGTTGTCAAGAATACATCCATATAGTTGGCAGATAGACCGAGTCACAACAGTTTGTAACACAAAACTGATTTCAGGCTCCCAGGTTGAGCTTTGCTGACACCAAAACCTAAAATCAGCAAGATATTTCTTGCTAGAAATATTGTTTCATACATTGATGGAAATAAAAAATAAAACCTAAGAACATATGATAAATTGCAGGAGCCTTCTTTCTACGAGTTCACACTACAAGTCAATAGCAGTATTACATTATTTCATTAAGATACGGACAAAAGTAAACTTAATTTAGTAGAAATATTAAATTTGTAACATTTCAAAAACAAGCAGTACAACTGGAAAATGGGATACACTCTTAGACAGGCAAAATTTTGAACTGTCTTATGATATCAATACGAATATACAATCCAAGACGACTCTGACAAGCAGATCCACAGGACACTTAATAGTAGACACTTAATAGGGACATCTTGCTTTCAAGCAGGGCACAGGGAAATCCTGCTCCTCTTTCTCATTTTCCCTGTAGTGGTAAATCCCTTTAGAAGAAGAAACAGGTAAATATCCCACACCGTGCAGGTGCCCCATAGCATCCAACGGTTTCTTGTCCTCTGCTAGTTGAGGTGTGACAGAAAAGTCAAGCTGTCTTCTGTGCAAGAATAGAACACAGAAGGAACTTTCTGATCCCTCTGTACCTCTCTTCTGGGAACATATCCCAATACATATGTTCTGGGAAACGGTAATTTCATCCCAAAATTAATTTCACCGAAGTAGAAAACATTTTTTAAAAGCTCACTGCAAAACTGATGTTTGTAAAGGAGACATCTCACTCCTAATATAGCGTCTTCTGCCAGATACTGTAATTAAGTCATACTTCCATGGCTGTTTACTTTTCTTGTCACGGAAATAATTATGTCATAACTATCTGAGGTCACGCTATCCAAGAAGCACCTACTGAAACTTAGAGCATAAGTCAAACAAAAACCCAAAACAACGCATATCCTCTATTTTCAAGCAAATGCAACGCCTCAATTCCAGGGCACAGTACTCAGGAAGCCAAGTGACATAGTGGTGGCATGAATACAAAACCAACATTATTAGATCCATACTTAGATACAGCTACCTTTTTAATGTACTAATCCCTACCTCAGCCTAAACCTGATTATATTGTTTGTCTGCGTGTTACGAGCTCGTCCTCCTTTGATATACCCAGAAACAACCTTAACAGCAAGAAGGCCTCAGGTAGCATGACACATTCTGGCAAATTGCAACAGACTGCAAAAGCAGACAAGTCGTTCAGCTGTATTTGTGTACAAGATAAGCCAACAAAAGAGGGCAAACCCATAGGCGAAGGGATGCCTGTGTGTCATTTCAGGCCATCATAGCCCACAGAAAGGAGAACCTCTTGCTCTGGCAAGAAACGGCAGAGGGGGCAGAGCTCGTGAGAACAGCCCGGGACAGGGGGGCATTTCCCCGGGGTGCCTCACCAACCTCCCCTCCATCATTTAATACCACTGGGCGTGAAAACAACAAGCCGCACGCACCCAGCTCCAGCCCGAGCCCGGCCGAGCCGGCGTGCGCGCAGCCGGGCACTGCGTTCGGGCCGCCCGTCAGCCTGGATGCGGCCGTGGGGACGCCCTCCCGCCACCACGCGGGCCACGACCTGCGCCCCCGGCCGGGCGTGCGGAGCGACCCCGGCGCCGCTACACTGCCCGGGCGCGGGGTCGGGAGGCCGCGATGGCCCTGCCCAGGAGGGGCGAGGGTAGGAGGCCGGGACAGGGCGGAGCCAGGGCGCTGCGGGCTGGGGCGGGGGGCGCCGGCGCGGACACCCCCACACACACACACACACAACCGCCCC